>JARBJD010000443.1:0-49860 GCA_033064195.1 Blattamonas nauphoetae
ATCAGCTCCTGTTCAGAACCGTTCAATTCCACTTCGAGAATACACGTCCAATATTTCAGCGTTCAAAGATCAGTTACTACTCGTCTACAAGAATGCATTCGCATGTGAAAAGAAACTACTGAATAATCTCATTGAACCTTCGAAGAAACTGATCACAAACCAAAGTGATTTATGTGCACTGATTGCGACTCTCACTGGAATCAATGATGTGGTGATCGAATTGGATGATTTATCTGACAAGTGCCTCTGTCTGAATACACTCCCAATCTTTCGAACAATATTCAAGATCCTCGTTGGTGGAAAAGACATGAGTATTGCCTACAATGAAGCATACAACACTATTCTCAACTATGGCATTTCTCTGACGAAAGCTATACCCCGTTAGGGCAGAAATCTCTTCTGAGATTTTTCCCGAGAAAAATTATTAATGAATTGTATTTTTTATTTTTACTTAAATAGACTTCGTCTCTTCAACACAATTTCTCAAAATTGCATAAATGGCTCCAGGAAGTTTCAACAAACTCAAAAATATCGGCAAGCAATTCTTTCAATTCATCAAACCTCTAGCTCCAACATTGCTTCAAGTCGGTGGTGGATTGCTCTCACAAACGAACAGTAAATTTGGACAAACAGCAGGAGGAATACTCAATGGATTAGGAGGAATGATGGACGTTTATCAACAAAATAAAGCGATCAATCGTCAACAAAAACCACAGATGATCGAGTATGAACCTCCACGAAATGGACGATACTCAAATGACGATTTGCCACTCTCGTCAAATTCCAAAATTCAATTCAAAGGATAAACATTCACTAGTATTCAAATATTTTTATTTTTATTAAAATGGCACCAGGTTGGTTATCAAAATTAGCAGGAGTCGGAAAAACAATTCTTCGTGTGGGAGCTCCATTTCTGAATCTCATTCCCTTCGTTGGACCACTGATCTCGAAGGTAGCACAGACAGGAATTGAGATGATCCCAGATGTAAAGTCGGATCAGCAAATCCATGCAGAAAAGATAGCACAATATGAGCAAGCAATCAATGAAGGAAACAGTCCACTAGCGAACAAACTCAGAGGGGAAATACTGAGACTGGAAGAAAAGCTGAAACCGAAAGCGAAGAAACCAAAAAAGAAAAAGTAACTAGAGTTAAAGCATAAATGTAATTTTTTATTTTTGATAAAATGAACTCGCATATAACACATCTGACAAACAAAAGAACTGGAGCATCATCATTGACTGGAAATACCACTGGAAGGATAGAATACACAAGAGATGACATGGGTCAAATACAACAACAACTGATGTCCGAACATCACATTAATTACCTCATGAATGATGGAGCACACAGTACTTCGATTCAGGAATTGAAACCATCAGAGAATGCACGATTCTACACAGGACAAGAGATAATCATTCCACTGACTGGTAATCAGGACATTTGTCAAATTGATGATTCCTTCATCACATTCACAATGACTGCCACATTGAGAGTCAATAATTGGCAAACAACAGCTGGTAAGGTTGGATCGTACATGAATGAGAGAATCTTCATCTTCGTTGGACTCAAGCATTCTGCATCAATCTTTCGTGACCTTACTGTTCTTCACAACAATCAAAGAATAATTAGCACAACAAACAATGATGTATCAATGGAATCACACATCTATAATATGATCAAACCGAAGAGTCAATTGGAGAATCGAAAACACTCACATACACCATGGCAAAATGCTTGGAATCATGATGAATCTGTTGCTGGTGTCTATATTCCATTATCGGACTTCACTACAACGTCTGGAACAGGTGTGTTTCAAGACACTATTGATGTACCAATTCGTGTGTCAATTAACCTTGAAGATCTTCTCATTTTCTCTGGAATGACTGACTATCCAAAATGTCTCTTTGGTGATTTGAAATTGAGTGTTCATATGAATGAAGATGCATTTGTTTGTTGTCCTGTGAATCCTGAACTCACTTTGAAAAATACACTATCATCACTCGTAACTGGTACAGCAGCAGCACCAACGATTAAAGCAGCAATTCTCAATTGTATTCAACATCGTCCATATTTCCTAACCAATCTTGTCACCTCGTGCACCAAGAACTTTGTTCAAATTGGTCAATCATTTCTGCAACCAACAGTTACAAAAGACATTGTTTGTTCAACAGCCAATGTCGTGACAACAGAACCAGAATTTGTGGATCAGTACATCTCATTGAACGTCACAAACTATCGGATTGATGATGTGTATTGCATGAGTGCTGGATACAAAATGAAAGATGGTGCGATAAAGAAACTCATGGAGATGTACACAAATCGTCCTGGAACAATTCCAGCAGAAAAGATCTCATTCTATCCATTTCAGAAGGCACCAACAGCAACAGGAATTGATTGTACTCAACAGATGGTTCTCGTTAATGCGAAGGATATTATGCTCCTGTTTCGTCATTACGACAATGAAGTTACTTGTTTCCACAATCCAATGCAGAAGAACATTCAAGTGAATTTACAAAACAGGTATTATCCAGAACAACCGACAACCACAATTGGAGCTCGCTTCTATCAATTTGCATTATCAACTCTCAATCTCGATTCGTACCTCGCTGTTCCTGATGATTTGGAGCGATCACTGACGGATTCTCTCGTTGAAGAGAAACTCACTGGTGACGGAACATATCCCAATGAAACAATGACAAGAGTTCGTCCAGTTCATGACAATACTGACTTCCTTCTGTGCTTCCCAACTCAACGTAGTGGATGTCCAACGAACTGCAATGATTCCATCAGTTCAAAAGGAAACACTGCGGTCACTTTGAGATCGCATCCAATCTATCAGGGTAATCTTGACACATACTACAATGTTTACAACCCAAGTCAAAGTGGAGGTGATATGACAACATTTACTCATCCTCCAGCACCGATTCTAGCAACAACAGCAACCACATGGTGGGTACTACGATACAGCAATGGTGAACCAAAAGTTGAGTACTATCCGAATCACACATTGAAAGCGTTGCACAAAGATTTAGGAATTATTCCAAATTGAAAATGACAAAAGAAAATAATGATATTGTATTTTTTCTTTTTCTATAAATGAGAAGTTTCAGATGAAATCAATCCAAACCAACATCGACATTAATCGAACAAATTGAAGTACAATCGTATATGCCAAAACAATGGGATTCAGAGCCTCACATCTACTCCATCCAAGAAGTACATCCTACAAATCCTCCCATGCCATGCAGAATTGGAGACGAGATTGAAGTTCCATTGTGTTACGATGGTCATGATGTGACTGAGTTTGCGAAGAGTCATTTGCGTATCGATCTTACTGTTACTGTTCCATATACATATCCATCAGATGCAGATGCTTCAGAGTCAGCTGGATTGTACGGAATGTTCTACGGTTACAAATCATCATCAGATGCCATTCGAGACATGAGACTGGTTGACAGTAAAGGAAACATTATTGACAATACACTCCAGAATAATCATGTTCACGAATCATTTCTGTATCACACTTTCAAGTCGTATGAAGAGAAAAACAATATGAAGCATTGCTATAGTCTTTTTGAAAATATTCAGAGAATGGATCCAAGTGTGTGTGGATTCTACTATGTTCCAACACTCAATGGGCAGAAAAAACCATACACTGCAACGATTCCACTGGTTATTCCGTTTGTGAATCTCCTTCCACTGAGTACGTTTGATCAGTATCCAAATTCGATCTTCGGAAATTTACGTTTGAGATTTCATTTGACCACTGATTCACTAGTGTATTGTCCCATTCGAACTTCAACTGTTGTAAGAAAAACACTTGAGATGATGAAAGATCGATATCCAGATAAAGACGAGCCTCGTCTCGCACCAGAAGGGCAAATGAGTCTCATGTTCGATGGAGAATACTCTAATTTGACACAGGAATTCACACAAATTGGTAATCCAATACTTCAATTCGATGACAATATAATGCCTTCTGTGAATTCATTTTACATTTCATATATCAAAACCAAATCCTTCACAGCCACTGTTCTTTCATCTTCGATAGATACAGTGTCTTCGATTTGTTACGGATATCAAATCACTGATGCAACGAAACAATCCCTCTTCAACACATATTCCAAAACTGTTTATGTCCTGAAAGCAGAAAGAATTGACACACAGTCATTTCAATCACAAGCAACAGCAATGGGAGTGAGATCAAACATCAGTATCAAGCTCAACAATCTCATGAATCTTATGTGCTTATTCCCTGAAAGACCAAATGAATGTACAGTCTTCAGAAATCCTCATTATGTTGGCTTATTCGAAATGCTTGGATCCAACTTTCCCAATTTCCCGATGTCAACACTCTCGCCAGAGTTCTATCAAATGATGATGGTGAATGGTGATTTTATCGGTTGTTCCGCGACGGAAGAGTTTGAGAATTCAATCTGTATGTCACGCAATTCTACCTGTTTTGGAAAGGAGTTCAAGAGAACCAGAGCAGGAACGGATGCTACTAGTTTCACGTTCATGGTTCCAACTGATCGAAGTGAAATTGCTGGTGGAGAAGAAGGTATTTCAACAGCAGAATCAGTGAATATTGTCTTCAGAGGATCACCAATCAATCAGGGAGAACTCGATCCATATTTCACCTCAACTCCAGAAGGTCCTCCTCCACCTATTTTGGCATTGCATCAGGCTACTTACTGGTTGTTCTGGATTGAGAATGGACAGCCACGAGTGCGATACGTTATTGATCGTCGACTCCAAGAAGCATATGAAGAAGTGAAGAGAGGATATTAATGCATAGCATTTCTAGAATGACAGAGTCATATTGCTAAATTGAATATTTTATTTTTGTAGAAAACAGAAATGGTCAAACGTTACTTCTCAATTCAGAATTCTCACACTACTCAACTACCTCCTGATTTTACCAATTCGAGAAATCAAAAATTTGTTCACTTCCTCGACTGCAAACTCATCCATGTGAAGGAAGAAATTACTGGGAACTCAACTGTCATCTCAAAAGACATTCCTCAGCACATTACAATCCATGGTGATTGGATCCAGACTGATGCATTCAATGACTCATTTGTTGCTTTCTGTAACGAACAGATTGCGAAGCGAAAGAAGTGGGAATTAACTACTCGACAATCAATAGTGAAGATCTGGTTCAAAGACAGTTCTGGTGAATCAATTGAGATGGAAACAACGGAGACAATCAATGGAAAAATAATAAAAGAGTACTATGAATTTCTGGTAGATCTCATGTTGGAGTATTAATGCTTCGCATTTCTATGATGACGGAGTCATGGTACTTGTCATTGTTTCGATCAGTGAATTATATTTTTGTATTAGTTCATATATGAGTGTCTGTTGTTGTCCGACAATTGTACTCAGTTCCTGAATGGCTTTCACACAAAAGCAAGAGAGTTCTGCATAATCAACTTGAAGACAATCTGGATTGGAATCATTCACAACCTCAGGGAATATTTCTTGGATCTGTTGAGCAATTCCACCAATGTGTCTCTTCTCACTTTCCTTCTTCAAGCATTCACATTTCTCTTTGCAGTTCTTCAAGTGTTCTTCATCAGTCTCATTCTCGATTTGCTTCGTCACTTTGTTGATCTTCGAGTCGAATGTGTTGAATTGGTAGCGAACAATTTCCACTTTATTCAATTGTTCAAGAACATCTGGGTATGGTTCAATATTTCTTTTCACTCTTCTGTCTGACAGTTGAGAAAAACTTCCTGTTGTGGATATTGAAAACACTCCTGAACCAGTGTCCTCATCGTAGTAATACAAAGCTGGTTTGTCACATGGAGACCACATAATTATTCCATCACCATTGAACTGAATTCCCGAAGTTTCTGCAAGCGATTGTGATATTGAAATTCCAGAAGAAAATGTTGAGGACGGGTATGTTCCAGGATACTTCGGAAGTGATCCTTCTGAGATGTTCCACTTTGCTCCATTCACATTGATCAATCCTCCGATTTCTGGTGTCGTGATCGATCCATTTGTGCTGACTACTTTTTGGATTGATGATATCGCTGTCTTGTGTGCTTCTGTTGTCTTCTGAAGTGTGTCAATCACTGCTGCATTCTCGTTGGTCGTCGACAGAGTATGATCAATCATTTTCTCAATCATTTGTGAATTGTATTTTTGTCGATTCATTTTTGGTTGCTCTTTCATTGGAATAAAAAAATGGCAATCCCTCATGAACATACGTCACCGGCACATTATTTCTGACATACTCAGAGACTAGTGAACAGTTCTCTTCTCTCATTGATTCAATTAATGCTTGTTCTGAACATACTCGACGTCTTTCCTTGTACATTTCAGTTGGATTCATTTAATACAAATTAAAAAATTCAAAAATAAATTTTCATTCGTTGTTTTCTCAGTTCTGGATTTTTCACTAGAAACGAGGATCAATGGGTTCGATCACTCATTTCTCAAGAGTGTTTGTTTCGTTCTGATTTGTCGCGTTTCTGATTCTTCTGGTGCTCAGGATCATCGTGGTATGCTTCGTTTTTTGGATTTTCCGAACTTTTGCAGAGTTATGCGGAGTTTCAGGATCGGTCGTGGATCTCGGTAAAAGTATGCATTCTTCATCATATCGACATCATTTTCTCCTTATTTCAGCTCTGTTTTAACTGTTTTTGATGTAACTTTCACCAATTTTGCACTCCTTATTGATTCATTTTCAGGACCTGTTCGCACGTCCTTTTCTCAGTGTTTATTCATTTTTACCATTTCATTCATGTTTCTTTCAACTAAACTTTTTCTCAATTGAATTGCACTAATTTCCGTTAAGTGAAGATTCCGGACTTTTACCGAGATCTCACTTTCAACGGCTCACTTCATATCTCGGAATTTTTCCGTAATCTTCATCATTTCACATACATTTTTGAATCATTTTCGTTGTTTTTAAGACATAAAACCGAGAACACAAGCGACATTTTCACTATTGGTGTCACATTTCACGTCATTTTCACGATCGTCAATTTCCCTCTCATTTTCATACTTGCCCGTTGTGTTCATGCTTGTTTCGCTTTCTTTTACTCTGTTTTTGTGAAAAAGTTGATGAAAAGTTGACTAAAATGATGTGCTAGTGAAGTGAGAACGGCCCACAAAATGGAAGTGAATTGAGCAAAATGAAGAGGAATGGTGAAGAGATCAAATGTGAAATGGGGAGCAAAAGTGATGAAATGAAAGGGACTACAGTCGGTTTTGAAGTGACAAAAACGGTCAAAAGTTGAGAAGTGAAAACATGAAAAAGTGACTTTATGGGAGAACTATCCGACAAAATCTCCTCAAAATTCAGGCACACCTTACTCATACCGCGAGAAAGAAGGATTTGCAGTGAAAATCGGATCAAAAAATCTATAGTGTCAAAATGTTGGTGCAAGTGTTACGTCAGAGGTGTGATCGAAGAACCGACAAAATGAAACTAAGGAAATGCACTATACGTCTCGCGTCGACTTATGTTCGTTAAAATGATGCAATAACAGAGTAAATGAAGTGAAAGTAGTGAAATGTGAAAATTCATGAAAAAGTGTCCGAATGTAGAGGTGTCAAAAGTTTTCAGAGATGAATGACACAAAAAGGCGCCAACTAGCGTTTTCACACCCAAAAACACCGTAAGACGACGAAAAGTGATCAAAAGGACATAGTCCCGAACGTCCATACCTTTTCTGAAAAAATCTCGAAAAACGCGAAAAAACCTCAATGGGTCGGATCAAACCAAAAATCTCAGAAGTGCTTTTTATCGAAAATCCTACCTTTCAAAATGATTTCCGTCACAATCAAACGTGTTTGAACACAATTTGAGCCATAAAGCGGTTCATAGTGGCGAAATCCGAACATCGACTTTTTTGGTCACTTTTTGGACCAAAGTTCGGTACACAGTTCGACGAATTCTCAACCGATTTTCATCAGGATTGTCTTGATCGATGACCGACAGTGTCCCCGAGATTTTAGAATTTTTTGCAGAATTTTTCGAAATGGTTCTCACATTGGATTCGACTGATTTGTGGTCAAAAATAGATTTTCAGTGTTTTCATGACCTATCATGGTACTTTCTCAAGTGAGGACGGTCTCCAAAATACAACCAATTGTCCAAGCGAACGTAAAACTCATTCTTTGTTCGTAAATCACGATATTTGAATGGCTCAAGTACCTTTGTGTATGTTCCAATGAGTTCACAATTCTCTTTTTCAATTCATTTTCAACAAACGATTGTGTGTATCTTTTCGTTTGTTCTGATGAGTTCTGAATCCTTTCATCCATTTTGATGGGATCACTATCCATTCAATTCCGTCATGTCGATACGTTACTGGAGTACTTGAATGAGTGTATTCAGAAATGAGTTCACAATTCTCATTTTTCATTGATTCAATAAGCTTCTCTTTTGTACAACGATTTGCTGGTCGAAGATATTTCTGGCGATTCAGATGTGGTCTGTATCCTTTGACGAAACTATTGACGTACACTTGATAAGTTTCATCTGGTTTCTCTTCGAGATAGTATTCGAAAGTGCTTCCTGTGAGATATGTTGTTCCTTGTCGATTGAGAGTTGGAGGTGATTTCATTTTCAAATCTTCTTTGTCCAAAATTTCCAGTAGTTGTGTTGGTGTCAAGACGCTGCTCATTTTATACAAATTAAAAAATTGAATAAAAAAAGAAATCGACGTTGTTTTCTAAAAGTACTCAAAATTTGCTTCAAAAAAGACGCTTCAAAACGAGGTCATTTTTTCGCTTTTATTTTCGAATTTACAGCCAAATATTGACAACTCTGAAATGTCAATATTTCAGTAGTAAGTGAGATGGAAATTAGAATGAGTCATATTAAAAAAATTCAATTGGCTTTGAGATTCAAATTGATTTCTCGTTCCAATTCTCCTAGGAGTATCACCTATGCCAGTTTGGTTCCCATTTCGCTTATACCACTACTCCCGTCCCATTGTTCCCACTTCTTACAGCCGCTGGATGCGGTCTGCAATCGAGAATTTAAGCGGAACTTGGCAGGAATCGAATTCCCGAAGAACAAGAAAGATCAGGCCGCCATTGATGCTTTTCTAGATCGGATCGTTTGTGCAATCGAGAAGGCCCTTATTCGCCAGAATGTTCAAGGCGGATTTGCAAAATGTGGGCTGGTCAGAGCTAGCCCGGCAAAAATGCTCTATCTACTTCGTGACGCCTCAGAAGAAACAACAAACACCTGTGATTCTGAAAGAAAATTGATTAACGAATGCATTCGGAGTGATGAGGAGTATGAAGAGCTCTTTGATTGGAAAACTCGTGTTTACGAAGGTCGGACTGAGAGAGAACATGCTGAACTGCCCGTGGAGACCGGAGATGATCTGTATCAAACAGTGAATGGCCGCAGATTTTGGACAACGAGCGGCCATGTAATCACAGATCCCATCTATTTGGAGAAGTGGAGAGAGCACAACAAGGAAAAGAAGCAGCCGTTAAGAAAGCGCAAACAAACAGCTGAGAATGAATCACAACCCACAGTGGTGGACTCTCAACGTGCCGACGACTCCGATGAACCCGACACGGAAAGCGAAAATGAAGTGGATTGCATAATTTGTGTATCAGACGACTCAGACTTTGATGACTTTTACGCGGAGAACTCAGTAATCGAACTCCTGCAACTGGATTACATAACACCAATAGAGAAGCGACTGAGAATTCCAAGCGAACGCGCGATCGAAAATGAACAGCTGACAAAGTCCTTGGGAAGATCATCATTGACAAATCCCAACCCAAAAGTCCAGTCACGACCGAGAAGGATTCGTCCAGACACGACGGTTGGAAGGACTCGCCATCGGCCCCATCTTACAACCGGATCTCCGAAGAAGGAGCAGATACGAGACAACCTCAGAATCAGTGGAAGGGGAACCGTGATTGTTGATTCAGACTGCGAAGAAGACGAGACGGATCTCTGTGAATGACCAACTTCGATGAGAAACACACCAGTAACCTTCGGTTTAAACAGATTATTTGGTGTCGATGGCCAAATTTATGGAGACAATGCTGGTTGGTGCGCTCCTGAGTGCAGAGAACTCTACCACGTACTCCCCACTGTTGACGAACAGTTGATGACCGTAGTCTTGGAAGGGATTGAATCGATCCTTCTGACAACTGGATTCATCTAGCTTCAGGCAGTGAACGATCTCCTCCAACATCCATCTCACGAAATAGGAGGAGGATTTACAGGACGCATTGAGACACAATGTACTGGTTCGAAACGTCACTTTTCTATTCTCTCACAACCAATCTCACGAAGACCACAACCTCTCCCTCAGATCGACATTTCTGTCTAGAAGCGGCTCTTATCGGCCCCAATCTGTGTCTGCTCAATGCGAACCAGACCATTCACATGGAAACCACGTTTCGTCGGAAGAATGGAATCGACAGCTCCTCGCCGAATGTTTAATGTTGGCTCCATCAGCAAGTTTTTAATCGGGACATTAAGCCAGAGCGTATCTTCTGCAATGAGAATGGGCATTCCCAGCTGACCTATTCTCGATTGTTGCCTCGCTGTTCGAAGCGAGTGAAATTGCGTCAGAACATGAGAATCGAAAATTGACACATGCACATTTGAGTTATGCTATGCAGGGAGCTATTCATGCGGAGCTCTTTCCACTTCTGAGCTGAACAACATCTTGTCATCATCGATGTTCTTGTGCTGTTCATGTGGAGACTACGCAGAAGGGTCCAATCAGACCTTCAACCATAGCACATCCGCCGAGCTATTCGTAGTGGATGACTCTGATCTGTCGGTGCATTGAAATAAAGTGTGGAGGACTTGAAGCGGACAAGAAAGTTGAGGAAGAATGGAGTTGCGGATGTGAGAGAGGAAGAATGAATGCTTTTCATGGGTATACTAAGAGCACATCACATTCCATCTCGATTGAGCATCTCCTGTTCATCAAAGCAAAGAATGGCGAACTTTCAATCGCTTCGTATTCGTTCGAAGCATCACTCCCAATCGCGTTCCTTCTGTTGGACTTGGAGGGAGGGCAGACCACAATCTTCGTCTCAACGACAACTGGCTTGCTCTTCTAAGTGAGCACCCGAAAGCTGATGCTTGGGTCTCTCCTGCTGACTGGATTGATATTCGCCTTTCATCTCGTGCAGTGTGAAGTCATCCTCATCGTCATCTCCAACCCATACACACCAATCGCACAATGCACTCACCCATCTCTGCTCTTCTTTTAGCAGATCTCGAACAATTCTCACATCTCTACTTTTCCTCGCACTGTTCTCATCCCAAAACAGACATCCGATTTCTTAAACCAACTGAGCCGACCGAATGCACTCCTCTCGTCCTTTCTCATCACGTACAACGCGACCAAGATCTTGTCACAGCTCCAGAAGATCAAGAAGGGTTTTTTGGAGTATGCTTTTTTGTCACTTGATCTCAACCTCGAAGGTTTTAATTGCTATTCTGTCATTTTCTTATTTGTTTTCAGAAGTGAGGGATCTTACGTTGCCCGAAGTCCATCCACAGTCTGTCCACCACTCTCTCATCAACAACATTCATCACCTTCTCTCTCCCCTTCTCGACTTCATCGTCTTTGCCCTCTCTTTATCTTTCATCCATTTCTCTCCTCCAGTCTGGAACGACGACCAATCTTAGACACCTCGCTGACTGGAAGGACAAGACAGACGAGCCACAAACGAAGGGGAGAGAGGAGTTTGGTGCGGTTCTTATTTTGGACGAGCGAGTGAAGGAGGCTCTTCCTGTGGAGCTTGTGAAGCTGCGGGAGTGGGAGTTGGAACCATCAAAGGACACGGTGATCACTCCTTTTTCGGGATTTGTCTCCCACCGCAACGCTCCTCTGTGAGGCCCTCACTCAACTTGTATCTATCACTCATACTGCCCGTATTTCACTAACGCAGGACATTTCTGTCAAAAAAACGGCTCTTCACCACTCAAACCAGCAGGATCACCTCTGATTATATTGATGACATCGTTTCGTGGGATAAAAACATAAACTTTTATCAGACATTCGTCCACACACTCGTTTGACTGCACTGCGATCTCAATACTGACATGTCATGTTGATGGCATGTCGATGGAGACAAATTCAAGCAAGTCAGAATGGAACCTGGTGGATTCGAAACGACAATATTTGGAGAGCTGATCACCGTCACCGAGACCAATTTCACATTGCACACATCACACCATTCAGCTTGAGGAATGCAAGTTCGTCAGACCACACCAACGGCGACTTTCTCGCTTCGAATCTGACCGTCTCATCCAACCACACAGACAACAAGGCTGAATATATCACCAATTCGCAACAGCCGACATCATCGTCAGGGAGAGGCGGATTCGGAGTTATCCACTGCAAACTCGTTGATTGCCATGCCACCACGTCCTCTGGTTCGCACAGAGGCGGATTTTCGAATCACACAAGCGGAATCACGGAATTCTGCTCGCAAAATGTGAACGGTTGCATTATCATCGACTGCTCCTCTTCGTATATCGCTGGATGGTTCGAAACTGGTTCATGGACAGATCGATCTAACTGTGTTGATGCGACAATCAACGGACTCGACATCACAGGATGCAATGCGAGCGGACACACTGGTGGATTGCTCCTGCAGTTTATGAACCACGCCACCGTCACAAATGTCAAACTCTCCAACTGTCGCTCACCCAACAGAGACTTATTGACAATTCATGGTGTCTTGTCTGAACTCTCACTCAGCTCAGTGGAAGCCGCGACATCGGAAGAACCTCACCGAAGCGCGATCAATTTTGGATATTCTTATGAGCCAGTCAAATGAATCACTTTCCTGATCATCTCAAACGTGAACTTCAACGACGGACTGATCAGATTGACTGTTGTTTGGGAAGAATCATTCTTTCCAAAAGCTCCAAAAAGGAATGACATCACGCTCTATCCTTATCCGACGTTCACCGACGTCATCGCTGAGGAGATTATTGCTCGACAGGTGGACCGACCTTCTGATTCCACAATCAGTTGACTTTAAAGTTTGAAGGGTAATTCGATCCACGCACACTCTTCCACACTCCCTCTCCATCTCTGACCACTGCCAGCCAGACGACTGTGTCTGCCAACTCACAGAATCAGCTGAAAGTCGGTGGAAGGGAGTGAGATCACTCTCAATCGCGATGAAGGAATGGAGGATCGATGACTGCACTGCTTCGAGTCGCAGCTGGTGATCAAGTGTTTCTCTCGACTGTTCAGTTCGTTAGTCCACAACAACAAACCCCATCACTAATCGAAGGTGTGATCGTCTCGTCGTCATTTTCAAACTGTTACTGCTCTTCGACTGGGCTTGGTGAGTGGGTGTTTGTGGAAGGATACACTTTCGCATCTCTCATTGTCCCATCATCGTGGTCAATCACTCCACAACTATCGGGGTGACGGGAAAAACTTGGGCGGGCTCTTAGTCGATTCTGGCACTATTTAGCTTAATTTTCACTTCATACAGTGCCTTTACATGTTTCCTATTTTCAAAAAACACCAAGTAAAAAAATCATAGTGTCCTGACCAGAGAGAACAGCGAGGTGAAAGATCAGATCTGAACGACTATGACTCTTTTTCTCAACAAAATGGAAAATTTCAGACATTTAGACTAATTTACACTCATTTCAGAAGAAGATGTAGCAATTGAATCAATACATGACAGGGAAATATCATCGAGATTGTTAACTCTGTTTGAGAATCGCCATTGTCACGTCATCTTTTTCAGGATGAAACGAATCGACCCCCTTCATGAATGCACGGGGCATCGTGGAAAGTGCCAATCATCACATCTGACGTTATGATCAAGCGGTGAAACACGACATCGTTGATTCAGGGATAAAACCAGACTGGTTTGTATTTCTTGCCGTTTTCTCATTACTCCTCCCGTATTCAAAGGAATCTGAATATAAACACTGAATTGCAATTTTTTTCGATCATCGACGTTGTTTTCAGGATCTTGGTCATTATTCATCAGGATATGTTTAATCACCGTGCTGGACAGAAGCTACAGCCAGTTCAATGACTGGCTGGGAGATCAAACTCCGAATTGACGACAAAGGAAGGAAGATCATCACGATTCTGGAAAAAAAACAGATGACATTTCCCTGTCATGTATTGATTCAATTGCTACATCTTCTTCTGAAATGAGTGTAAATTAGTCTAAATGTCTGAAATTTTCCATTTTGTTGAGAAAAAGAGTCATAGTCGTTCAGATCTGATCTTTCACCTCGCTGTTCTCTCTGGTCAGGACACTATGATTTTTTTACTTGGTGTTTTTTGAAAATAGGAAACATGTAAAGGCACTGTATGAAGTGATAATTAAGCTAAATAGTGCCAGAATCGACTAAGAGCCCGCCCAAGTTTTTCCCGCCACCCCGATATCGAACCCGTCAGATGTCTCAAATCTTGTGGAGACAGACATGATCGAGTCAGCCGATTTTAACAACCGCACTGCGAGCCTGCTACTCAACCTCGCAATGGGGATGCAACCAGTTTGAAGTCGCCTTGTCGCATCTGGCTGGTGTTGGTTTTCACACACACTCGATCACCGATTCAATGTCTCTGAGCGATACGCTCTCGTTCTCGACGAACGATATCGCATTGTCAAGTCACTCGCCGACAGACAACAGACTGTTCTCGGCAGAGGAAACCGATTGATGGCTTCCACTCGACTGCCTCATGTCGGTCCCGCAAGAAGTGTACAACCCGCTCTGCTTCGAAGCAGAGCCGCCGTCGAAAGGGAAGACGTCAAAGTCGAACAAGCAAGCCAAGCCAGTCCAGACAGTCCCAGTGACATTCATTGCTTCGCTTCTCATCCAACTCAACCACATCTTCAAACAACGCGAAAACCTCAAAATGCAGGCACTTCGGAAGAAGGCACAGCGAGAGACAGGAAGGCTGAAGAGGAAGCTGGTCACGACACAGGCAGGGGTCGCGTCTGAACGGCCCCAAAAGAAGAAAGCGGCGATGGACCAGACTGAGCCGAATAAGGCCAAATCTCAGCCACGGCACCAATCACCAGCGAAGAAGAAGACAGCCGAATCGAAGACGGAGGGAGGCTGGCCGCTCTTCTCAGCGTACGACAACGAAGAAGAAGAGAAGAGGAACACACAGCAGCAGAACCAGAAGAAGAAGGAGCGGCTGAAGAAGTTTGAGCTGGACCGGTCAAACGAACTGGGACAGCGCCCAGGCTCGTCGTTGGTGGGTGTGCGCGAAACAGCGGAGATGGTGGCAGACTCCAAACCATCGGCCAGTCAGACCCACTCGGTGCAGAAAGGCAAGAAGACTCCAACCAAAACGACGGTCGAGGACGTGTTCCTGTAAATGGTGGAGAAGTCAGAGGAGAGGGAATGGCAGAAGAAGCAGTGAAGAGACCAGGAAAGGGCACGGAAGGGGGAGCAGGCGAAGGAGAAGCACCATTCTCCCCCATCCGACTCCGGCGACAACCAGGACTCGGATTACTGGGCGTCGGAGCATCATCGCTCCAAACATCGAAATTCCCGCGCCTCAGCAGACAGACCATCCCGCCATCACAAACACAGACACCACACACTCTCTTCGCCAGACCCGTCTTCACAACGCGACGCCTATTACGACCTCTATTTGTCTCGCTCACCTGTTCCACCCCTCCGCCATACTCATATTCCAAAGAAACATCACCAAAACCAAGCAAGCCAAATCCACCTAAAGTCAAGCTGAGCACTGTCTCTTCGCCACAATCCACAAAGCCACCGACTCATCGAAACAGTACACAAAAAGAAAAGAAGCACACTCCACCCGCTCGGAAAGAGCAACCAGCCACTTCAGACAGATCAACGCGAACCACGCCGTGCTGACAGGCCAATGAGAGCAGCAAACTCCGAATCATATCAACAAGGCGATGACCAGCTTGTATACACCCCATCACGCGACGTGTTATCTGGTGAGCAGTAAGACTCTGACAACGAATCACAGTCGAGGCATTGCGACGAGAGACAGATGGAACGCTGCTTCAGAATTTGTGAAGAGCAAAAGGATGAGCTGTGGAGGAGAAAAAGAAAGACAACGGTTGGACCGACTCCAAGTGGGGACTCAGATTAAACTCTTTTGTCTACACCGACAACAGCGATTATCTTTCTACAACTCACAACGGAGTCTAACCGCAAGCTGAAACTGTTGGTTGTAACAGAAGGATCAGAACGGGTTTCGCCGCGTGTTCACATCCGAACAATTCGAACTGCTAGTCTATCCCATCACGGTCTTCTTCACACACTTCCCGTAGCTGCAGCAGCAACCAATGGAGATCTGCTCATCGACCGTCTCAACTCTCTCCTCAATCATCCACAACGATATCTCCTCCTTCTTAACTCGCGTGGAAGAGGCTCAGATCGAGTGGTGTCCATCCGCTCCTCCCAAGCCAGCCGTTGCTTCCGAAGACAACATATTCCAATCACACTTGGTTGACATCTTCACTATGCAATGCAACAACCACTCGAGGATGTCCTGTCTCCGGAAGTTCTACCAAGCGAATGAGCTATCGAGTTCGATGATGGACCGTCCGAAGATCACTCAACTGCCGACGGCGAGTGGAGACATACCTACTACCCAGTATGTGTCATTGAGGATGTGACATCGTCGCCAACCAGACCTCCTGCGCTTACGAACCCGTCGAACAAACAATACACATCGAAATAACAAAGGATGGGTGAGGTGGAGCGGAACGAGTCCACTTTACTTGCGAAGTCGGGTTTCATTCGCTGAACGCCGTTTGAGTTCGCTGCAGCCTCCAAATTCAGCTCACACGCGTCCGAGACCTTCCGCTTTGTCCAACAGCGCGTGACGAGCGATTACACATCTCGATCACGGCTGACAATGTCGTCCTGCAGCCGACCTCAGAACATGTGCAGCTGTAAATGCATCACGACAACTGCTTCCCCCACACGTCGTTCAGGCTGATCTTATCCCTGTTGTCGCCTCGTTCTGCTCCACAGAAGATGAACAAACGCCAGCTGTGCTTCCAGGAGAAGGGCTCACGTGTAGATGGTTTAGAGACAACATGTTTGATGGCTTCCGGCATCGTTCTACACTTGAAAACAATGTGCCTCCAGTCGACAGAGACGAAAAACACCGATTCTGTTCAGAAGAAGAAGATGCCACGGACGAACTTTGTCCTTCGATTGTGTCTGCCTCAGTCCCTCATCGCCAGAATGTTTTTTAACAACATGAATTACAGTTCACAATTATGCGATGCAACCCCGTTCCATACTCTGACATCTCCCATCTCCACTCTTCCTGCCCTCTCCTCATTTTCTGCCATCTCTTCCGAAATGGACTCCACTCCACCCTCCATCAGCACTTGCAATTCCTGCTGCATCTCTCAATCACGCGTTCGAGTCATCCCTCCCTCACTTCATCATCCTCCGAAAGACTGCTTGGACACTCGGCGCTGTTCTCTCTTCCAACGCTCTCTCCACACTATCTACACAGCCAAACCTGGTGAGTCATGCCTGCTCACTCTCTGCCCTGTTCGAGCAGATCGTTCTGAACGACGACCTCTAAATGCACATCCACCCCTTCATCGAGATGGACGACTCATCGCCTCTTCTCAACTTTCTCCCGTCGTCCAAAATCCCTCTCGCTTGCTCGATCCTCCACGCTTTCGTTCTTCTTCTCATCTCAAACCCGTCTCTCCCACATTCTGCGTATTTCGACACACATCGTTGTGCTCTCTTCACAGTTCAGTTCTGCATTGACACACTCAGCTCTGTGATCATTCAATTCGAGGCCAGACTGACACTCGCTGCTTCTGCTGCTCTGCCTATCCTTCTATTCCCACTTTTGCTTTTCTTGAACTCCCTTCTATCTTCGTCGCTGCTGCCACACCCAACGCCAATCTTCTCGTCGTCGATTCTCAACCCGAACCCGCCACTGAAGACGAAGACATCGTCGCCATGTCCTTTCACCTACACCACCAAAGTTCTCCGTCAGGCTGTGCCAGTCATCCACCTTCAACAACACGCCATTTTTTTGTTATCACAGCAACACTCCCATCGCCAACGCACTGACCTTCTCCCACCTCCACCTCTCGTCTCTCTCCGGTTCATATGTGTCGACCTTGTCCATCCTCCTCTTCTCCAACCATCATCTCACTCACCCAACCAAGGCTTCAGGAACTGTGTCATCAATCGCTCAAGATGTTGAGGGTGATCGTGAAGAGAAGCAGTCTCGACAATTTCAACCAAAATTCGCGCAAATGCCGCTGATCTGCCGTGTCAGACCGAAAACTGATAGCACAAACGGAGGGTCTGTCAATTCACCTCGTTAATTCTTCTCTCTCATTCTCTGCCTCCCTCTGAACAGCTCCGATCTGTCTCGAAAGTCTTCCCACCGCTCCATCAAGTCGATCGGCACTCATCACCAAACTCGTCCACCAGTCGCTCACCCTACTTCTACCATTCTGCGTCAGCGTTTTTGTTAAAGAAACAAAGAACTCTGTCTTCAAACCAGGGAACGAGGACACAGTTTCGATGTCCATCATCCAAGCGTGCTCTTCGAGTCTTCCGTCGACAACAGCGCTCACAAACACGCCGGAGAGTGATGTTGGGTGCAGACAGTTCAGATTCACGCTTCTTCACTACTTACTCGCTTTCGTCTTCGCTCTCATCTCGGATCACGCTCGGTTTGTTGTCTTTTGATTTGTCTTTCTGATGATTTGTTCTGATTAATCTATTCACCTCGATTGCATTCCTTCAGTCGTTCTTATTTTCTCTCGTATTGTTCAGGGTGAAGACATCCTCATCGTCATCCCCATCCTACGCAGACCAATCGCACAATGCACTCTCCCACCTCTCCTCTTCATTTATCACATCACAAGCAATCATCCCATCTCTACTTTTCGTTGCTGTTCTGTCTGATTGTTAACGAGAAGACATTTGACTGTCTCGTCATTGAAGCCAAAGAATCTGGACACCTGGCCGAGCTGACAGGAGGAGTTCCCCCTGGTCACTCCAAGCCCAAACGAGGGCTCCTCAACACAGCGAGAACCCTGAAATGATATTAGGGGCTGGCCTGATCAAAATATTCAATTGCAGAAATGGACCTCCTCGTCGCATTTAACGAAACTATTTTCCATTAATCTCTTCTCTTTTCTCGCTGAACAAGCCAACACACTATTTCGTCACTTGGTCATTTTCTTCGATCTCAAAAACATTTGGTCCATTTAAATCTCTTCTACTGGCATTACCACCTTATATTCGAAGAATACCCACTCAAGATAGGGGTACCAAGCAAGACCAATGAGAACTTCTCCATCAAGAGGGTACACAGTACAGCAAACGTGACGGTGAGCGAGAAGAGGATCTCGCCTTCTTTCGAGGTCCACAATTCCGATCTGCAATATGGACGACGAGGAGGATAAATTTATCGACAATCTTCAAATCCATTTTGGTTTACACTATTTCGAAGCGAATTGATTCACACAACGCATCGTGTCGATGAACATCAAGAAGTTAATTTCTATCCTCTTCCAAACGAAGTATTGTCTCAAGGATCCAGACAATCACAGAGGATGTGATTTTCAACATCCTTACCATTCTTGGAATCTAAATTAGATGATACTGTTCAAACCCTCATCAATTGCGCTCACACCTTCGCGCCCCTAGCCGACGGGCAGAAGGAGGGCAACGACTTTTCTCAGCACTCAAGATAGTGCCACCATCATAGAGCTGATTGTTGATATCCTACTAAATCACTACACGGCTCATCTCGGATGATGGAAAGCAATCAAGAGAAAGTGCACCGATGACTCCTCCGGACGGACACAAGATTCAAAAACATCCAGATTATGCTACAAAGTGATCGGAAAGCCCATCATTGATTGGTTTAATAACGGAGGTAGTCCAATGAAGAGGTCCAATCCTGGATCAACCATTACACCTTACGGCACAGTGCGGGTCGACAATGAAGGGACTTGATGAATAAAATAGTGAAGACCTAACAATCCAACCACCGTTGTTGAACATCTGGCGGATTCATTTCCTACTATCTGAGAGACCTCGCTCCACATGTCCTGGCCTGATGGATTTTGACTGTGAAATCAGCATGTATTACGAAACCCTTCCCAGGAACGGGATACTCAACAAGAAGCTGACATTTAGCACTTCTGAAACGAAGAAATGAAGAACGGATCATAGATTCTGAAACTCATGCTATCGAGGCAAATGTTCGAGAAAGGCCCTCAAAATAGCTTGGAATCATCATTAGTTGGCTTTGGTGGTGTCCTTTCACCCGACCAGTCGCAGAGCGAAGTGAAAACACACAACTTCCAATCCCAAAAATTGAGCCAACCCGCACTCGTCAGAATCACCCAAAGTTGGGCTCCGACATTAATTCCACAAAAACAATGATTGTCAACATTCGCACTTCTTGGAAAAGAGCCGAGACGCAAGTGAAAAGGACCTATCTCAGCGCTGACGTTGTGGAGTAGCCTGTGTGGAAGGAGAGGGACGACGTGTTTCTATTTTTGGACTGAAAGGTTGGATGATCGCACTTATGTCTCAGATCCAGACGATTACAGGTCTATCTGAGCATTGATATTCCCTGACATTTCCTGCAGCTACCCCACGTTTTGTTGACAAACAATTGCTACTTCCCTTCTCATATTCACTGTGAGCCACTCGACTTGTCTATCCAGGGTTTTTACTCATCGTCCTATCGATTGGTGATCATCACTAAAAGCGGATACAAGATCTCTATTGGAATCGGAAGTCTGCCTTCGGTGGGTCCTCAGAAGGCAGTCTGTTCACTGAACTCGATGTTAGTCACATCCCCTCACCTGTTTAGATAGGAAGTGGCATGAGGGTCCTGCAAAGACAGACAAAGAACGAACACATCAAGCAGGTCGGCTTATTTCCGGAATCGAATCCAAGATTCAAAGTGCTCACGTTTAGCTTTGTCCCAGGACACTCCCACTCACTTGAGAGAATCGTAAGGAAACTGATAAAGACATTTTTCAGTCCGACAGCCCGCACGAGGCACAGACCTCGTCTCCTCTGGCTCACACACAACGGTGAAGCCCCTTCGGACTCGAACAGATTTGGGAGGTTAACCGCCAACGCACCCACAGAAGTCTGCAAGTCCGGCTTTAGTTCTGCCAGGTTAAGAGGGACACAGAGACTAAGAAGTCGACGAGCAGATGTTGCATTAAGACAAATACGTCGAACTTGATTCGATGAAAGAACGAAGAGCGAAAGTACTTTCTTGTTGGTTCTGGAGCAATGATGCTATGTGATTGAACCAAGACGACTTGAAACAGACCTTTCACCGGTTGTTCTCACAAGAAGCGGAGAATGTGGATTGGTCGACAAGAATGAAAATGAGAACAAGAGCAGACCTAGGATCAACAAACCGTCAATGATACACCTCTCAAGATCCTGAAACTTTCAATCATGAAGGATGCATACATCCAGAAATGTATTTTGTGCAGCTAGTCCGTTGCGGACGAGGTTCGTCATATGGCTTCGCTCCTTCTATTCAACATGATTCGCCCGATGCTGATACCTTCATCGAAGAAGAACAGAGCTCCCTGATCGATCCAGGAGCGTTCAGTGGGAACTGGGAACCAACAATCGATACTCTACACGTAATCTTCGGGACGTTGTGACCATCACGACTCAAATGAAGGAGGGTAGTCCAACCCACGCTGTTTGGAAACAGCCAATCTGTTTTCCAGGACTGAATTGGCATTTGTCAGGTCGCATTCGGTGAGCGCGTTCTCGATGGTTGAAGGGACAATTGAACTCCCGAATGAACTAGGCGACAACCTTCTTGTTTGAATTCCGATGAAGATGGAGTCGACTCTACAATACAGAAACTATCTTTGAGAACTCTGGTGGTCGAAGGAAAACAGATCATCCAGAAGATTTATATTGATGTCCATCTTCTCACAAAAGGACATGTGGATGTGCATAGATCGAACATCCTCTCATCGTTACTCGAGAGCACATGAACAGCTAGACACTTTGCTCACAACTATTATCTCGACGCAATAGTTCTTGGTAGTGATGATCGATGTTGGATTCGGGAAGAGAACGACTCTCTTCCGATCTATTCTGACGATTGGAGGCATTCTAAAGGAAGAAGCGGAGTGAGGCGAACCACACCCAGTAGCAGAGAAGATCCGCGAACCGCATACAGTGAAGGTGACAGCTGCAGGTCATAATCGCACTACTGTCGCGAGACTCGAGATGTCCACTCATATTGAACCCGGCGGTTGTCTTTCACTCAGCCCACCCTGCAGAAGAACTCCATTGGAAATGGACAGGCTCAGAAGGAGAGAGGATGAGTGACGGACGTGCTAGAAATTGAAGAATGAAGAAGGAGGTGTGATTGAGGAGCGGAGATGCAAAGTCTCGGTATGTTGGTTTCTGGATTGTGGATGTGAGTCGGGTGGATTTGTCACTGGTGCTATCGCAAGGAAGAGAACTGGCGCAGTCTGATAGAAGTGAAGAGCAACGCTGCAAGCAAGTCGTAAATACTTCTTCCATGACGGTTTAAACTCACAGACGTGTCGCATTTCACTGGCAGGGTATACTCTCAACAGGGACGAACTCGCGGATAGATGGGATAGTCTCACCTTCTGGAGTGACGAGCTGTCCCACCTGATTCTGATGGGTGATGAAGACGAAGGCGCTCAACACATAACTTCACTCATCCATTCAACCGAAGAGAACAAATGGTGACGTGGACTGTCACTGGTGAGTGGGGGAAAGACATAAATGGAGGGCTCTTGTCCAAACTTGCCCTTTTCAAAATGAAGCGAACGGAGCGGCTAGGGACGCTGCGTCACAAACGTGTTTCTTGCCTTATGCCCTGGAATCGATTTAAGATGCAGACAATGGGGTGCGTGGACCACTCCCGCGGTCACGATCGCAGAGGACAACTGAGCAAGTTTGATGTTCTGGTTCATCAACAGATTGGGGCGGAAGGAAGCTCTCGTCAAGGTTTTTAATCTCTCGATTTGAAAAGCGAGATGAGGATGGAGGGACGAGAGGTGAGCACAATGAGGGCTAATGAGGGGAGGGTTGATCGAGGAGACAGTGGTGCAGGTGATTGATCGGGGTGATCCTATATCTCTGCCAGCGGAATTAGCCCAGCCCTCCTCCTCTGCCTTTTCTCTTCATCTTTTACCAGAACTTGTTCTCCAGGAGGTGGCAGCCCGAGTGGGGTCACGGCCGAAACAACACTCTATTGGAACGAAGAAACGACAAAGGCTTTCTCCTTTACCTTCTCTCTCTTTGCTTCCTTTAGATTGTCCTTTCAACACTCGCTGTGTTGAGGAGCCCTCGTTTGGGCTTGGAGTGACCAGGGGGAACTCCTCCAAGACAAACGAGTGCTCCTCAACATTACAACTCTGCCACACAACCTGGCAAGTTCTGGCTTTTTCACTTCACCTCGTCTCATTAGACCATTTGGCAAGTTTTTGTTCCCTGTTAGGGATTTCTTGCCCACATAACCTTTTTTGTTTTCCTCAACAGCCCTCTACGGAGGGCAAAACCAACCTGTGAACTTTTAGTTCCCCGTTGGGATTTCTGGAACAGATAAAATCATTTATTTGGTTTTCTGCTTTCAATTTTGATCAGGCCAGCCCCTAATATCATTTCAGGGTTCTCGCTGTGTTGAGGAGCACTCGTTTGTCTTGGATGCGGTCTGCCTTCTTCTCTTCTCATTTGTGTCCTTGACTCGTCTTCGGAATCGCTGTCCCATCTCAGCAAGGTGGCTCACTGGAAGAGGAAGAAGATGGGAGAGGACGACACACCGACGAAGGCAGGTGCGGCGATGGTCGATCAGACAGATATTGAAGTCAATCATCATGAGCGACGAGAGCAACAGTCTGTTCATTTCCTCCCTTTCTTCTCCTCTCCATCCCATCCTTTCTCTTCATCCTCATCCCCTTTCTCCTCTTCATCTTCTCTCCTTTCTATCATTTTCAGCTGTTTGGGACGACGCTGTGCAAAGTCAGACCTTCCTCGATCTGAATGCCGCTGTGTCCTACGATGGCCAACACACAAAGATCTTCCGAACGTGCTACTCGTTCTTCGAACAGAACAGACACTCCGCTGTGGCTGATCGGAGGGACAAGACAGACGAGCCGCAAGTGAAGGGGAGAGAGGAGTTGGGTGCTGTTCAAATTTTGGACCAGCGAGTGAAGGAGACTCTTCATATGGAGATTGTGAAGCGAGGTTGCAAGTTGGAGAAGGTTCGAAAACAGAATGAAGAGAAGGATTGAGAAGGAAAGACAGCAGGCAAGAGCGAAGAAGTCAGAGTGAAACAGGAAATGAAAAACAAGAAGAGCGAGAAGGATGAGCGGAACAAGAAGAGCGGCAAGGGGGAGAAAAGAAGGAGGATGTCAAGGATGAGAGCTAAGAGCTAACTAAATCAAACACGGAGGAGGTGGATGACGATCAATCCCATTTCGTCACTTGTTCGATCTATTTTCAAAATATCTTATCTTTAGATTCAATTCAAGTTTAATGTTATTTTCATCATAATAAGCTTGCTTAATTCAAGTGTAAAGGAGAAATGGGCATACTTCGTCTTGATCAACCCATTGCACATAAAAAAACACATTCTCCACAGATCTTTGACCTCTATATCTCGAAATCGTCTAGCCCTGTCCTTAGAATGTTCTCACCAGTCATTTCCTCATAGATCGTGAATTATTGACATGGCGTGCTTTATTGACACTACTATAAAGTCAGATGGGTTTGCTCTTCGGATTTCCAAACGATGTGTTTTCTCTGATTCTCTATCAAAAATTTAGGTTTGATTTCATGATATTTCTCTTCTACTGTCTTCTTTTATCAAGCATAGTACACTGCTTTCTGATTCCTTGAAAATACGCTCTTTTCTTCCTCCACGACTGGATCATCATTTTTCCCAAGCTGGTTGTACGAGACCCTTGAATGCGCCCAGCACCCTATGTCTTCTCTGAGTTGTTCCGGTATCGTCCTTTGTTGTCTTCTTTTTTCCAATCGAATACTCTCCTCATTCTCTCAGCACACGATCACGAAAAAAGTTGAAGAATGTGCTCAACAATGATGTAGAAATCTTGATATGGAATTTTGAATGGAAATTTTGAAAGATAATCGAATGTCGACACATGAGACAGACAGAGGTTTGACATTTTTTTCATTTTTGATGAAAAATGCAATTCTACAGTTTTACGTTTGACATGACGAGTTACAAATTCCTCAACATTCCGACCGACTGTACCTACAGGGTTCCGATTACCTACAGGGGTAATACATACCTCAGATCACTTTCGTCAACTGTGACCGGGAGCGACATGGTCACTCTCACACTGACATTGGACAAGCCAGTGTCTGGGACGATGATTGTGATTGTTTCGAATTTGGAAGGAACACGACAAGAAGTGGCTGGAAAGGCACCGAAGCTTGGGCGAGTGTTGATATTCTCCTTCTCGTCGTCGACGGTTGGGACATGTTCATCGTCATTTGGAGAGTTGAAACTCCTCCAACTTCCTTTCTCCGACTACAAACTCCTCGCTGCCTCCCTCTCCAACTACAACGTGACAATTCCATCGAATTTCGCCATTTCATCTGTCACGCCAACACTTCTCGTCGCCTCGTGTGTTCTGGATTCGAGTGGGACAGAAGTGGAACTGTCGTTCTCTGGTTTCGGAATTCCCAAAGGAATGTGCACCCTCATTCTGAACGGCAGCATCACTTTGGAAGTGTCATTCAGCGATGACTCATTTGGAAGGAGTGAGGGAAGTATGCGTAAGGGAGTGAGTGGGAAAGATGGAGATTTGTCAGAGAAAACTGAATATTCAGTTACAGGAATTGTGAGTCAAGCGAACTCATCAGCATCGATTGCGATTGCATCTGGAGTTAGATTGAATGTTCCAACAGCAGCTCGACTTTCCAAAGTGAGTGTGAGTGACTTTTTGGATGCGAGAAAGACGAAAGTGAAACTATCATTCCAATCAATGAAACTTGAAGCGAATAAGAAATACATTTTGAAGATGAAGCGAGCAGACACTTCAGAAGAAACTGTCACTCGGGAAATGTTGACAGACGAGAACGGAGTTCTATCGGATGTGGACGAGATTCTGTATCCGTATGCGACAGAATCCGAAGAAAGGAAGGAGCAGCTTGAGTTTGGTGATTCGTATGGAGTGTTGTCTCTGACTGCTTCCGGCAGAACTCGATCTGTCCTCATCTCCGACATTGTGGTCAAAATGCCTGACGAACCGCCACGGATCTTTGCATTGGTTTCTCACTCGTTGAATGGAAAGAAGGATCAACTCACACTTTCGTTCCAGGCGGCATTGCTTCCTGACGGAGAAGGAGTCATCAAAGTCAAACAGACAGACATTGACATTCTCGTGGAAGGTGTGGTGACAAGAGACTCTGCCACACAATGCACAGCTATGATCTCAACAGCATGGACAGAAGACACCACTCATCTCTCGTTTAGGAAGATATATTCTGTCCAATCAGCAACCATCGAATCAGTCGATGTTGCGATCGATTCTGAAATGTCGTTTGAAGTTCCCAATCCTCCACGCATCACTTCGGTGGAATATGTGTTTGTGAACTCACTTCAGAGCATGTGCAAGATCCGAGTGAGAGGAACAGATTTGGTTGCTGGAACGGAATATGAAGTTGTACTCGACGATTTGATCAGATTGACAGTGACATTTAAGACGTCGATGGAAGGAGAATCGGAAGGAGTGTCGATTGGGAAGAATGGAAAACTGAAGCACAACAGAACATACACACTGACAGAGATGAAGCCGATTCGAGAGGACGATGGATGGATTCTTCTTCCTGAAATAGTGTTGCTTCGAATCGGAGAGCGGACAACGATAAACGTGATTGTTCGAGAAGGAGGAAGCGACAAGAGGGAGGAATGCGGGACGATTAGAAAGCCGTGCGAATCAGTGTTGATTGGATGGAGAGTGGGAGAAGATGAAGGAGTGAGTGGAGTGGTTGTGAAGATTGATGGATGTGGGGGATTTGGGGGAAGAGTGGTTGTGGGAGAGAGGAACGTGGAGATTGGAGGATTGTTTGCGAAAGAGAACGAGTTGAAGGTGGAGTCAGTCGATTTGGGGAAGGATGGAGAGGACGGAGTGGTATCAGTGTCAGGAGGAAGAGTTGTGATAGTGGGAGTTCGGCTGATTCTGCCGAGTGGATGGGAGATGGGGGAGAAGAGAGTGGGAAGTGTGCTGTGTGGGTTTGGGGAGTGTGTCATCCTCAGTGTCTCGATTGTGAGTGGATGGAAGGGAGAGGAAATTGGGATGGGGCTTGTGAGTTGGATGGGAGGGTCATTGTCAGTTGAGAAGATTGTGATGGAGGGTGTTGAGATGTCGGCAGGTCAAGTTCTTGTGAATTGTTCGTCATTAAAGAAGGAAGTGTCATTTGAGATGGAATCGAGCAGATTCATTGAAGTTGGGACTCGAAACGCTGAACTCGTTCGTTTCTCGTCGAAATTGAAAGAATCACACATTGGGATTCGGGATTGCGTGTTTGTTTCGACACAGCGAGTTGAGAGTAGGAAAGTGGGAGATGGAATGGGAGTGATTGTGATTGAGACATCACAAGAGAAGACAGAAATTTCGAAATGTGTATTCTCGGATTGTGGGACAGTGGAAGGAACGAGAGGATCTACGAAGAAGGGAGGAGTGTTGGCTGTCACAGTTGGAAATTCGAACAGGAAAGAAAAGAGAGAAATTGTGTTGTTGGGGAATGTGTTTGTAGACAGCAGTGTTTCTTGGGAAGGGAATCAAGTGGAGAAGAGAGGAGGAGTTGCTGTGTGGAGTGTTGAAGGAAGCCAACTGATTGTTGATCTTTTGGGGAATTGGTTTGAGGAGACAAGTGTGAGTGGTGTTGTGTTTGATCGAGACCGCTTTGGCGTTCCCATCATCGAACGAAAACGGAAGGTTGTTCATTCTTTGTCACGTTCTGGACACGCTGGACTTGTGGTGGTTGTGGGTCGAGTGTTGCCAGTGATTCGCCGTGTGGGGTCGTCGTTCTCGGGGTGTTCGCTTCGGATGGTGTCTTTGGAGGGAGGAGAGTTGATGAAGCAGAATGCTGATGAACTGTAACGACTCTCATTTCCAACATCGCTCATTTTCTCCATTACGCACCCACATTGAGACGAAATCCTCATGAAACTATCACAAATCATACCCGACTCTCCACACTCCTATTCCACTCAAACAGACACTTCACGCATCACACCCATTTCACATGACAATGCACCGTCCATCCCGATCCACCTCTCGAAGCATTCGACACAACTGACATCCAAACTCCTCGCGCCTCACCACACCATCTCACTCCATCACGCACAGACACCAGAACAGAAGTGCGACTCCTCGCTGCTCCTCCTCGTCACTCCAATCTGACGCTCTCTACCTCCACAACCCAATTGCTCCCCTTTCCCTCCTCTCTCTTCGTCTCGCTCGAACATCGCCAGATCTTGACTGGTCGACACAGTCGCTCGCAACATGCTCGCGCAATGAAGATTCTCATCTCCGAATGGATCGCCTTCCGATGCCACCCACTTCGATCTCCTCTCACCATCGTCCGAAGACATCTTCGAGTCTCCGTAGAACACACCCAACACTCTCACTTGACACCTTCAAACGCGACACACCGCCACACTCCACTGAGCACATCTGTCTCTTCACTGTCACATTTCTCAATCCCCGCTGCCGTACACGAACAACATACATTTCGTTGTGTCTTCATTTCTCTGTTCAGTACATTCCATTCGGACAATTGCTCTGCATCGCATAAAACAATCTCCACGTCAGAGTTTCTCTTGATTTTGTCAAGTGGGTTTGATCATGTTGCAGAACCAACAATGAAGAACACACATCATCGATTTCCACAGCTCACCCAGAATGATGCAATCTCTACATCTCACACCCAATGCTTCCTTTCAGTCAGTCCGTTTTTTTCGTTCTTCATTCGTCGTTGTTCTTTCAACTCTCCAGTCAGTTGTTTTCTTTCTGTTAACATACTCATGATGCCATACTCACAACTCATCCACCCACATTCACCTTCTCTCCAAAAACATCCCCAGACTCATCGCCATTCACCTGTCTCATCCGTCGCTCACTTTTTACGAACGTATTTATGATGCTATTCTCACAACCCGTCAACCCACAATCACCTTCCCTCCTCCAACACTCTCAGCCGCACCTTCAAACAGCATACTCACTCTGCTGTTGAATGAGACTTGTCAATGAGAGGACAGACACCATGTCCTACTCTTCTGCTCATCTCCATCCATCCACATTTTCGTGCTCACACCATCACTCATCCTTCGTGCTGTGGCGTCGTCATGTTGAGTCGGGTTTGAGAACTACATTCTTCGAACAGACGATCCAACAGTTCCTCGCTCTGCTCTTGGCTGGTAGGTGGGCTGGATGAGAGGGATGGAGAATGGGAAGGATGTCTGGATTTTGGATGACAACAACGCCATTTAGGAATGCGAAAGAACTGTACACTCGATTGAAATTTCCCAACGATTCGCTCTTGATTTGAATGGTTGTTCTTCGTTTTTCTTTTTCTATCTGTTTTCGTTTTGAGTTGACAGGCGACACGTGGGACACAACACTTTTGGATTTTGTTTCTTGTTTGTGGCGTGTGTGGGCAGTGTGGAGTTTGGACAGCTTCTCGTTCGGCCTGTCGTCTCGCCCATCTTTCATGTTTTTTTGTATGACTCAGTTTGTTTTCGTTTGATTTCGTTGAGTTTGTTTCCGTTTGAGAGCCTTTCTTTTGATTCTTTCTGATTTGTTTTTCATTTTTGTTTCATTTTGATTTTCTGGAGAGAATTGGGGGTTGGTCGTGTGTGAAGGATGGGATTGGAGTGAAATTGGATCTCGTTGAGAAGATGAAGACACAACACAACGAGGACAGGACTCTCCACTCGACTTATCGTCACTCGACTTGTCACACACTCTCGTCTGTCCCTCCTTCCATCTCATCTCAACCGCAATCACTGCCTCGTCTTCCCCTCCACTCCATTCTGCTCCTCCAACAGCATTCTCATTCTGCATGATTGTGGCCGTTCTCTTCGAAGCCATCCATTTCGAACAACTCACTTCTTTGCTGTCTCGCATGAATGTCGCTCAGACGCGCCCTGGTCTGACATTCTGTGTTTCAGCTCGTTTGGTTTGATGGCCACGCAATGTTGGTTGATGTTGGAGTGTTGGAGAATGTGATCTCCATCTCAGCTTGATTGAGTTGTCTGGCACTGTTGTCGACCCAATTCAAAGAGTATGATACAAAGAACGGATCGAACCTGCATCGTGGTGACCAGGAAAACTTTGCGGCGGCTCTATGCCGTGTGGAAAGCGACCTATGTTCTAATCTCCTCCACTTCACTTTGTCTATTCAGAAACCTTCAAATTGTGGAGAATAGCCTGTCAATCATCTTTTCATTGTCAGTACTTTGTAATGTATGCGGTTCAATAGTCGCTTCGACATTGATGATGATATACGACTCCATCAGTTGAAAACGAATCCCTGTTGATGAAATGTCTGTTGATTTGGCAAGGAACGATAACGCTGCTGTAACCACTGTTGAGTGAGGAGATGACGACAGAGCGAGTATACTCGAAATAAAGCCAGATGGCGATCGTGTTGACGAGAGAACGAGGTCTGTGACGAGTTTGTTCGCCAGATCGACTTCATCCCACGTCGGCTCAAGGCTCTTCAAAAACTGAGTAACTCTGTCTTCAAGGGCGTTATCAAAGGGGTATTCATCTTTCACAAGTGCAACAAGTGAACAGTAAATTGTCGATTTGTGGCCTTTGGGTCCCAATCTTACTCACGTTTGTAATTTCAGGAATAGCATCAATCTCTCGTGATTTCATCAGAACTGGTGTCCGAAAACTGTGAAGTGCAGCAGTTATCTGAAATCGTAACCAGAAAAAAGAAGATCTCAAACTCCAACAGATCCTCTTTACAGCAAACAATCTCATCGTGTCCTCGAATAAAACGTGAGTTTCCCTCCGAATAACAGCTGCAAAGATTGGATTCTGTTTCCTCGACGATTTTTGGCTGGATTCTGTTCTCCTTGTGGATCTCATGTAATACTGCAGATTAACGCCAAAAGATGAAAGGTGAGAATAGAATTGAAAAATTAAACGCATACAGTTGGTCGTTCAACTCAATCAGCCCATCAGCCCGATGAATATTCATTCCAAATCTTCTTGCGTCAGGCCGTTGTCAGAGTCGGATCCTCCGCAACTGGCGCCTGATTCTACTTCCAAATCATGCTCATCAATCTTTGCCACAGGATGACGGTCGGATCTGTTTTGAGGGAAGTCATACCTGGCCTGTAGGTATTCAATGCACTTGAACACCTCGCCAAGTAGAGCAGGTGCTTTGTTAAGAGGTACGGTCGAACATTTCACTTTCAGCTTTAATACTCTTGTTGAAAACTTAACTAGCGTGTCGATTCCGTCTGTAATATGAGAACCTGAGAGCGGCGCTGAAACGATGTATTCGCCGCTGATGTGATGATGGAGGTATTTGGAAAAATGGGGTATAGCACATATCGATGTAGTTGTCGACGGCTGATAATCGGTTATTCTGTTAGAACAGCGAAATCATAAAGAAAAGTCAAAACAAACTGGAAAAATTGATAAATGTTTGTCCCTCGTTTGAGAGTTGAGGGGAGTGATGCTGTTTGTTGTTCGAAATATTTTTGCAGAGATGAGATGTCTTCTATCTGTTGAAACGGTTTTCGATTGTGAATTATGTGTGAAAACAATGCAAAAACTCGATCACAGGTGTTTTTTCCATGATGAGGATAGTAATAGTTTAGAGTTGATTGGAATGGCCGAAAATTGTGATGGGCATCGCACAGAATGTAAGTTGCGAATTGAAGTCACCTGAAATGGGGACCTCCGTCACTCCAGTGTTTCAGTACGTTAACATCCGAAAAGTAAGCGTCTGCAAAGATCCGAGTCACACAATGGATAGTAAAATCGGCGGTATGTCTGAGAAAGGGACTTAATATCGTGAATATACGTGTGATCGTCTGTGAACCTACTTTTTTGTAACAGCACATCGTGAGGACGGTAATAGGGGCCATATTAAAGAAGTTTTGCCCTTTTTCTGATTTAGAAAAGGGGACTTTGAGGTTTTCTTTGTAGTCCAAGACACAAACACATTCAGAATCTGCAAGGGAAGATATATCCAATTTTTGTTGCATTTGTTGGTTGATGGCTTCTTCTCGATGGCGATGAACAAGTCTTGCGAGTTGTTTTTTTGTTAGTTGTTGGAATAGTGGCACATCGGGCGCGGTCCCACACTTCACAAATGTCACAGACATCTGTTCTGTTTGCAGCTTGTTTGACACAATACTGAGTCAATCGCCACATTTTGTCGACTGATAGAGTTGAATCTGGGAATAATACTTGAAAATCCCGGAAAATGAGAGACTTCGGTTCGAGTACCAAGCGAGTAGACTTAAACAAAGTGAAAATACCCTGGATTCCCACCTGACGGAGATATAGTCGATTGGATGAGGTATACGTGCCAGTTTGAAGGAGAGAAAGCATAGTCTTGAAGTCTTCAGAGTTGGTGTTGAAGATTTGGTCAAAATAAGGGGTAAGAAAATCATCGTCTGAGTCGTCTTCCCCCAGCCGTAATTCGTCACTGGAAAGTGATGAATTTGCATCGTGATCCTCATCACGGTCTGTAATCATCAATTCCGAAAAAGTAGAGACATCTAGTGAAGGTGTTTTGAGCAATGGATCGATCTCTTCACCTGAGGTGACCGTGAATGAATCCTTGTTGTCTGAAGATGGTAGATTCATGACAAAGAGAAAATGTGAATACGTGACTGATGAACACTGGCTCGTGTCTGGAGATGAGTGAATAGGTTGTCAGCCCGTGCTCTCTCCGTCTTTGTCTTTCGTTTCCTTGTTTGTCGTCGTATCTTCCGGAATTCTTTTGATTTCATTTTTTCATTCAGTTCTCCGATCCAATAAAAGTCTAAATGTGAAGAAAAAGAAAGAAAATCAGAGGAAAAGTCAGATCGTTCAACGAAACTGAAAACACAGGAAGAGAAAAGCTGGTTCGAGAGGAAGGGAAATCAATTTCTTACCAATCTGATCTCCGTATTCGTCGTAATTGTCTAAAGTGTTCATATCCTCTGTTTCGGCGTTTAGGATTTGTTCAGTAACTACAAAAACAAAATTATTGGCAAAAAAACAAAAGAGACTTCATACCTCGTAATTTTATAGAATCTTCACTTGAACTAGTGGAAATGCTAGTAATGTAGGAATGAAAGATAGCAATGTCGTGAAGGGACGGAGTTCGTGCTGGATCAGGTTCGGGTGGATGGAATCGAGTTTGATGCCAGATTCCAGCATCAGCGTGATCTTTCGCAACTCTCCGCATGTACGGAGAATGATTCAATCGATCGTCAAAATCTCCTTGATAAATCTCTTCGACCAGAGCATAAACACGTCGAAGAATGTCTCTTTGAGGGAGAGAACTCTCGTCGAAGATTTGTTCCAAACCATCTTTGATCCGCCTGAGTCCCTCTTGAATTCGATTCATTTCCGTTTTCAGCAGTTCATATTGCTTTAATTTTTGGTTTCTGTTCAGTAGTTTAATGGTTTTAGGCATCTGAAGATAGAAATATGGGCTGTTTTGTGATTTGATTTTGAAGAAAAATGGAGAAATGGACAACGGAAAGCTGAATGATAAAATTTCAGGATTGTAATTCAGGAGGGATTAGTGAATCGTAGATTGGGACCCAAAAGCCACATTTGTCCTCAACCTTTATATCTGAGTTCGGATCGAAATTCAGGAATGGCTCATGCAATGCTTTGACAGTTGAATGTGATTCTGGTGAAGGATTCAAACATGCATCATTGGTTGTGTTCAAAGCAACTTATTCTTCTTCCATTGAAAAGGGAGGAGGATCATCCCACGTCTTGCACACACAATCTGTGAAACCATCGCGAAGCCATCTTTTTCGGATAATTTGAGTAAGTGATCATCATACATTGATGAAAAGAGAGGTCGGAGGTCGAATTCTCGATGGATTTCAGTTCTGACAAATTAACACGAAGAAAGGGTCAGATCAAATTGTGTCGAACTTCCGAAATACGATCGAATGATCATTTTCTACGCTTTGTTGCTAACTTGTCGCACCGCTACATCAACAGCTGCCCATGACTCTCACTCTCTTCGAACACTTCTGGGCAATCATCAGAAGATGGCCAATCTTCGTCATCATACTCACGAATCATCCATTCAAATACCGCTCGGCAATTACCACATTGAAAACTACATTGTCAGCTCAACGTCATTGAGCTTGAATGGATATTTCTCGACGATCTCAAGGTTTATTTTCCTGATTTCTTCAGAGATTTCTCTCAGCCAATCATCTATCAATTCGGAGGAATTTGATGAAAAAAGAACTGTCCCACTTCTGGTGGCTGAAAACTCAACACTGTCGTTGTCACAGCTTGTGTTCGACTGCCGTTGTGTTGGTTCGACTGTAGCCACCGTCGAATCATCAACCGTCGTCGTATTGTCAAGCAGGTTCATCTCCAACCCACAAACCTCGCCATTTGTCGTGACATCTGGTGCCGGCACACTCGGAAGCACAATCACTTTAATTGCTTGTTCGCATTCCACTCCAGACTCTTCCATGCTCCTCCCCTTCGTGACCACATCTCCGCAACTATCACATCGTCAATATGACACCTCAGCCTCTCTGGCTCCTACCAGCTCGTCACTTGTCACTTCATTCCTCTCTGTGTACGGAAGTGACCTTACTCTGGAGGATTCCAACCTCGTCCTTCGAACTGGCCCACTACTCGATTTTGGAGCATCAAATCAGGATATCTCTCAAACTGTGGGATTAGATGTTGGAGACATCACGACATCGTTGAGTGGGAGTGTCCTTTCCAATGTAACAACGTCATTCTCGACTTCTCACAAATTGCGTCTCCCGTCGTCCCTCCACCAACATCTGTTGGGCAATACAGTCACACGCAGCACACACCACCTATCGGGAACATCGTGTCTGGATATGAACGTGTTTGGCAGCTTGTCGTGCCGCAACACGTCGTTCTCGCACTGCCACACCAATCTGGAACCGTCTTCCGACTATCCGTCATTCGTTCTCCAGCACTACGCCTCGACCGCCCGACAATACATCGATAAACCCACACCTCTTGTCAAGATCACGTTTACTCTGTGCACATTCCTTTCGATGACAAGCGTCGAATATGGTGCTGCTGTCCGGATCGCGGCCAACAGCGACGTCTCCTTCACCGAATGTTCGTTCAAGTCCATCTCTGGAGATTTCGGTGGAACGCTGTATCTCTCGGGCGGTTTCAATGAATACACTGTCACGCTAACCATCTCGCTGACTTCCTTCGTTGCTTGTACAGCTACCGACTTTGGACAGGTCTATGCCGCCAACTGTCGCTGTGTTACAATCACAGAGACGTTCTTCTTTGACTGCGAAACAACGGACACCCGTGCATTTGGAGGAGCATTCGCACTCAGCAAAATCTCACTCCTGGTCATCGATGAATGCGCTTTTCGGACGTGCGAAGCGCGAGATGGCAATACAGCAGGAGGCGGGGGCTATATGAATGAGTGTCCGAGTCTGACGATCTCTTCGACACAGTTCAGGGGGTGTTTTGCTAAGCGCGGATCAGACTTGTTTTTCTCGGATTGTGGGACACCAACCGAGCTGAAAACGAAGGTCAAGAATTGCTACACCGATTCGCCAGGAACGTCTGTGTTTGAGGTAGGTGCCGATGCGGTCGTCCCGGACGTGCTCATCGCTTACGACACTCCGACAACAGTAACCCGTCTAGCTCTGAAACCAGAGCCGAACATCTTCTCAGCTCCCGTGGAGGTCACCCTTGCTGCCAGACAACTCTGGAACAGTCCCAACTGCAAATTTGGACACACCTCCCTCAACCACTCGTCTGCTCGTTGTCAATTTCGACACTCTCGGAACGACAGGAATGAGTGATCTGATCCGATTTGGACGGGCCGAACGGTTTCAATTCGGTGGAATATATAAAGCATATGCAGCGTCCGCCCCAATCCGACCAACCGACATCAGCTCAAAATCGTTCATAATTGCTGATGACAAACGCCTTCACAGCTTCAACAGCAAACTTGGAACCAAACTTGGAGAGATGCTGGTCAGTTTGGAAGCACGGGGGCTCACGGTGGGTGACTTCGTTGTCAGTTTCAAAGACAAGCCCGGTCTCAGCCTCACATTCACGTTCACTCAGACTATGGTTGAACCAGACAACCAAGTTTCGAAAGAAATATCTGTTGGACCGTTTGGAACGAATAAGGGGTTCTTCCCCGGAGAGACGTACGAAGTAAGTTCCATCGAAGGAGATTTTACTGACGGCGTCAAGTTCGAGACGCCGAAATTCTCACTTGTAATGCCGTCATATCCAGAAACATATACTTTTGGAGTGGACAAGTCGAAAGGAGACACAGATGGGAGCTGCAGGGTGAGCGATGACACGTGCGGGACACTCGACTCGGCTCTTTCGACTGTTGATCTGTTGCGGATCAAGAATGGCATCTTGAAACTCGGAACAATCGATCCCTTATCAACTCCACAGGTCGTTGGAAGTGGTCGGGAAGTGTCGATGTCGCCGAATGGAAGCGGGCAGTCATCTGTGGTCATTTCTTCGTCGTTCCCATCATCAGAATCGCAGGTGATGACAGTGTCTGGAGGATCGTTGAAGTTCGCAAATGTGGATGTGACGCTTCTGTCGTCTTCCCTCACTCTCAAATTGGTGAAGGTGACAGACGGCGCATTCGAAATGAAAGACGGATCGATCAAACGCGATGCCTCGTCCACCGCCAACTCTTTCTTCGGCCATCCGACACCAAACGACGATGTGTGCTCGTGGAGTGGAGTGGTCGAGCTGATCGACTCCACTGGTTCGTTCATCTCGTGCAACATCACCAACCATCAGAATGGAGCGATTGCGCAATCGGGAGGATCGGTGACGATCAAAAACGTGTTCTTCGAGTCCAATGGTGCTCCGTATGAAGGCTTCCCATCTGCTCGCCAGAACGTGTTCTGCTCTGGAGACGGCCAACTGGAAGTGACTGAACTTACAGGAGATGGGAAGGATGAAGCGTCACTCTTCCCAGGAATCTCTGCTGCTGACTGTTCTGTCGCTGGCGAGACAACGACGATGTCGCTACCAACGGTTGACGTGGAGAAGAGCAAAGTGACGTTGGACAAGAAGACGAAGAGCTATGTTGCTGAGATTGCGGGAAGTGCGTTCACACCGTGCGGATTGTCGATCGAAGTGTTCGCCATTCTGAAGAACGGATCGGAGGAAGTGACTGAGCCACTCATTCTCAACGTGGAGACAGCCACCATCTTCACAGAAACAGCCATCACCACATCGATCCCGGCATCGCACATGGAGAATCTGACCAAGAACGTTGCGTGGACACTGCGACTGAAGAACGGAGACGAGCGACTGTCAAGCCAGTCGTTGGTGCTGCGGAAGAAGCCAGCGAACAATGTGTGGATGATCCCGTTCTTCATCATACTCTTCCTGGCGATTGTGGCAGCTGTTGTTGTGGTGGTGATCGTTCTTTGGCGGCGAAAAAACAAAAAGGCAGTTAACGGAAGTGTAGAGGCTCAGGAACAAGCAGGATCCATTCCCCAAAACACTCCTCCGACCAGTGAAACGGCAGAAGCTGAGCCACAAGCAGCCAAGTCCGAAAAAGACAACAATACCCCATAGAATGGAGAAGACAGAAGGAGCTGACCATTCTCACAACTGTTAGCTCCCTTCGATCATCTTCTTCGATTTAATAGCCATTCCGTAAAACTCTATATCCATTTGCAGTTGCTTCTTCGGTGTACGATAGTCGCACCGACCATTCTCTTTCATTCTCAACTCAGATGTTCTGTTTCTTTGATTCTTTTTCGGTTCTGGAAAAGGAAATTGTGAAGTGAGGCCAGAGAAGACAAATATCACACGCAGACAGTGTTTGTTGTTCAAAAGAAGTCAGAAACAGTTCAAAAGAGTAGCTTGGTCTTATTTGATTCTATTCTTATTCTGGAAGATTCATGCCAAGCTGGTTGTTCCATGCACTCGAGCAGACAACAATACTATCTGCGTAGTTTCCATTTTGGGCGTTTCGCAGCTTTTCCTCCATCACGTCTTCGATGCCCTCTTTTCTCAACATTCGATGCATTCTCCTCCACATCTGTCCCACAACTCCGCCTTTTGTGTTCCATTCCCGCTGTATATCGACCATTTCATACAAAAAACTCCAGATTGACCGTTCAGAGTCGAAGAACGTGAGATAACTTGGGATCGTGAGGAAGACGGGCATATTGAGAACAAGTTCCATTGTGGGTTGATGATGTGGAGATATTTCGAGGAGTGTGGCGAGGAGATTCAGAAAATACCTGGATTGCTCTACATCGACGATCGAACAGCGGTTCACGCATAAAAGGCCAAAATATTGCTCGTAAGGTGAGAGAACTTGCTGAAAAATCGTCTCGTGAACAGCTTGTTGTTCATCGTTATCTTCAATTTGGAGTTGTTCGAGTCCAACCGGAGTTGAGAGCCCGAGAGAGAACCAGATGATTTTCATGAGATATACGTGGATATCGACTGTTTCTACAAAGGAAAGAGACAGTGGATTAAGAGTACTGATGAGTTGAGGGATTAGATCAGCTTTGACGAGAGCAAGTCGGACGTGAGGTGAACAGTTCGAGAACAGAGAATAGAGCATCTCTTTTGTTGTTGTGATGATTCTCTTACTGGCTGAAGAAATGAGCACCACAATGCACTGGATGAATGTTGTCAACGAATCATCAGAGGGCGATGCAAGGCTGCCGAGAAAAGTATCGGCTAATCGATGACGCTTCTGAGTCACAAATAAGAGAAGTTTCACAGCTTTCGCTTCTAAAGCGTTATCAAGTTCAGGCTGCAACTTCACAGTGGCAACGAGAGAACGAAAGACATCGGCCATTTCGGATTCAGAGTCAGGTGTTTCTTCGTCAGTAGTGGTATAAGCGAAATGGGAACCAAACTGGCATAGGTGATACTCCTAGGAGAATTGGAACGAGAAATCAATTTGAATCTCAAAGCCAATTGATTTTTTTTAATATGACTCATTCTAATTTCCATCTCACTTACTACTGAAAATATTGACATTTCAGAGTAGTCAATATTTGGCCGTAAATTCAAAAATAAAGGCGAAAAACGGACCTCTTGAAAAGTGTCTTTTTTGAAGCAAATTTTGAGTACTTTTAGAAAACAACGTCGATTTCTTTTTTTATTCAATTTTTTAATTTGTATAAAATGAGCAGCGTCTTGACACCAACACAACTACTGGAAATTTTGGACAAAGAAGATTTGAAAATGAAATCACCTCCGACTCTCAATCGACAAGGAACAACATATCTCACTGGAAGCACTTTCGAATACTATCTCGAAGAGAAACCAGATGAAACTTATCAAGTGTACGTCAATAGTTTCGTCAAAGGATACAGACCACATCTGAATCGCCAGAAATATCTTCGACCAGCAAATCGTTGTACAAAGAGAAGCTTATTGAATCAATGAAAATGAGAATTGTGAACTCATTTCTGAATACACTCATTCAAGTACTCCAGTAACATATCGACACGAAGGAATTGAATGGATAGTAATCCCATCAAAATGGATGAAAGGATTCAGAACTCATCAGAACAAACGAAAACGATACACACAATCGTTTGTTGAAAATGAATTGAAAAAAGAGAATTGTGAACTCATTGGAACATACACAAAGGTACTTGAGCCATTCAAATATCGCGATTTACGAACAAAGAATGAGTATTACGTTCGCTTGGACAATTGGTTGTATTTTGGAGACCGACCTCACTTGAGAAAGTACCATGACAGGTCATGAAAATACTGAAAATCTATTTTTGTCTACAAATCAGTCGAATCCAATGTGAGAACCATTTCGAAAAATTCTGCAAAAAATTCTAAAATCTTGGGGACACTGTCGGTCCTCGATCAAGACAATCCTGATGAAAATCGGTTGGGAATTCGTCGAACTGTGTACCGAACTTAGGTCCAAAAAGTGACGAAAAAGTCGATGTTCAGATTTCGCCACTATGAACACCTTTATGTCTCAAATTGTGTTCAAACACGTTCTAAAATTACGAAATTGATGTTGATAGGTGAAATTTTAGGAAAAAAGCACTTTTGAAAAAAAAGTTTGATCCGACCCCACAACATATTTTGAAAATGACAAAATTTTTAAGGAGGAGAAAGTGACGTCTCGCTCTTCTCCAACACGTCACTCTTTGCCCTCTGATGGTCTCAAAACGTGTCAAATCGGTAGTGGACAGGTATTCACGTCATTCGGTTCTGACGATCCTCGACACACGATCGTTTTCACAATTTTTTGTCAATTTTCATTTTACACGATTTTCCTTCAAACCACTTCACAATCGCACTCAAGCGACGCTTTTTTGAGAATTCTGGTTGTACATCACCTATAGTTCGCTCTGGAGGGTCGGTTTTTCGATCACACTTGTGACGACACATTTGCACCAACATTTTGACACTATGGATTTTTTGATCTGAATTTCGTTACAAATCCTTCTTTCTCACGGTATGAGTGAGGTGTGCTCGAATTTTGAGGAGATTTTGTCGGATAGTTCTCCCATAAAGTCACTTTTTCATGTTTTCACTTCTCAACTTTTGACCGTTTTTGTCACTTCAAAACCGACTGTAGTCCCTTTCATTTCATCACTTTCTCTCCCCATTTCACATTTGATCTCTTCACCATTCCTCTTCATTTTCCTCATATCACTTCCATTTTGTGGGCCGTTCTCACTTCACTAGCACATCATTTTGTTGCAATTTTCATCACTTTTTTCACAAAAACAGAGTAAAAGAAAGCGAAAGAAACAACAATGAAACGGGCAAGCATGAAACTGAGAGGAAAATTGACGATCGTGAAAATGACGTGAAATGTGGCGCCAATAGTGAAAATTAGGTTTGTGTTCAGGTTTTTCGCTCTTAAAAACAACAAAAATGAATCAAAAAGTATGTGAAATGATGAAGATTACGGAAAAATACCGAGATATGAAGTGAGCCGTTGAATGGCGGATCTCTGCAAAAGTCCGGAAAACTCAGTAAACGGGAATTAGTGTGTTGTATTCGAGAAAAGTTACAGTGAAAGAAACATGAATGAAGTGGTTAAAAGGATAATCAATGAAAAAACGAAGACAGAAGTGACGTCAAAAATGAAACAATAATGCGCAAAGTTTCGGTGACAATTCGGTTGAAACTAGAGAGAACAGAGCTGAATTAAGATGAAAATGAGAGCGGCATACTCATTTTTACATAAAAGTTCCGAGATCCACGACCGATCCTGAAACCTTGAATATCTCTGCAAAAGTTCGGAAAATCCAAAAAACGAAGCATACCACGATGATCCTGGAGTTCCGGAGAATCAGAATCGCGACGAATTGGAACGAAACAAGCACTCTTGAGAAATGAGTGATCGAACCCATTGATCCTCGTTTCTGAGTGACAAAACCAAAACTGAGAAAACAACGAATGAAATTTTATTTTTGAATTTTTTAATTTGTATTAAATGAATCCAACTGCGATGTACAAGGAAAGACGTCGAGTATGTTCAGAACAAGCATTAATTGAATCAATGAAAGAAGAGAACTGTTCGCTAGTCTCTGAGTATGTCAGAAATAATGTGCCGGTGACGTACGTTCATGAGGGAGTTCAACTTTTTAATTTCAATGAAAGACCAAACAGAAATGAATCGACAAAAATACAATTCACAAATGATTGAGAAAATGATTGATCATAGTCTCTCAACGATCAGTGAGAATACAGCAGTGATTGACTCACTTCAGAAGACAACAGAAGCACAGCAGACAGCGATCTCTTCAATCCAAAAAGTGGTGAGCACAAATGGATCGATCACGACACCAACAATTGGAGGATTGATCAATGTGAATGGAGCAAAGTGGAATATATCAGAAGGATCACTTCCGAAGTATCCTGGAACATATCCAGCTTCAACATTTAAGTCTGGCATTTCAATTTCACAATCGCTTTCAGAAACCTCAGGAATTCAGTTCAATGGTGATGGCATTATTATGTGGTCTCCCTGTGACTCACCAGCTTTGTATTACTACGATGAGGACACAGGTTCAGGAGTGTTTTCAATATCCACAACAGGAAGTTTTTCTCAACTGTCAGACAGAAGAGTGAAAAGAAATATTGAACCATACCCAGATGTTCTTGAACAACTGAATAAAGTCGAAATCGTGCAGTATCAGTTCAACACATTCGACTCGAAGATTAACAAAGTGACAAAGCAAATTGAAAATGAGACAGATGAAGAACACTTGAAGAACTGCAAAGAGAAATGTGAATGCTTGAAGAAGGAAAGTGAGAAGAAACACATTGGCGTAATTGCACAACAGATCCAAGACATATTCCCTGAAGTCGTGAATGATTCGAATCCGGACTGTCTTCAAGTTGATTATGCAGAACTCTCTTGCTTCTGTATCAAAGCCATTCAGGAACTGAGTAGCATTGTCGGACAACAACAGACCCTCATATATGAACTTGTACAAAAATATAATTCACTGATCGAAACAATGACAAGTACCATGACTCCGTCATCATAGAAATGCGAAGCATTAATACTCCAACATGAGATCTACCAGAAATTCATAGTACTCTTTTATTATTTTTCCATTGATTGTGTCCGTTGTTTCCATCTCAATTGAATCACCGGAACTGTCTTTGAACCAGATCTTCACAATAGATTGTCGAGTACTTAATTCCCACTTCTTTCGCTTCGCAATCTGTTCATTACAGAAGGCAACAAATGAGTCATTGAAGGCATCAGTCTGAATCCAATCACCATGGATTGTTATGTGCTGAGGAATGTCTTTTGAGATGACAGTTGAGTTACCATTAATCTCTTCCCTCACATGGATGAGTTTGCAGTCAAGAAAGTGAACATATTTTTGGTTTCGAGAATTGGTAAAATCAGGAGGGAGTTGAGCAGTGTGAGAATTCTGAATTGAGAAGTATCGCTTCACCATCTTGGTTTTCTACAAAAATAAAATATTCAATTTAGTATCCTCTCTTCACTTCTTCATATGCTTCATGAAGTCGGCGATCAATGACATATCGCACTCTGGGTTGTCCATTCTCAATCCAGAACAGCCAGTATGTAGCCTGATGCAATGCCAAAATGGGTGGAGGAGGACCTTCAGGAGTTGAGGTGAAATATGGATCGAGTTCTCCCTGATTGATTGGTGATCCTCTGAAGACAATGTTCACTGACTCAGCTGTCGATATACCTTCTTCACCACCAGCGATTTCACTTCGATCTGTTGGGACCATGAATGTGAAGCAAGTCTCATCTGTGATGGGTCTTCTTCTCGATCTTTGTTTTTCTTCTCTATTGAAGATATATTTATAAACGCGAGATGAACAAATGGAATTCTCAAACTCTTCTGTTGCGGAACAACCAATGAAATCACCATTCACCATCATCATTTGATAGAACTCTGGTGATATTGTTGACATCGGGAAATTGGGAAAGTTGGATCCAAGCATTTCAAAGTGACCAACATAGTGAGGATTTCTGAAGACTGTACATTCGTTTGGTCTTTCCGGGAATAAGCACATTAGATTCATGAGATTGTTGAGTTTGATACTGATGTTCGATCTCACTCCCATCGCAGTTGCTTTTGATTGAAATGATTGAGTGTCAATTCTTTCTGCTTTCAGAACATAAAGAGTCTTCGAATAAGTGTTGAAGAGGGATTGTTTCGTTGCATCAGTGATTTGATATCCATAACAAACTGTCGTGACTTTGTCCACTGATGAAGCAAGAACTGTGGTAGTGTCTTCCATAGTCATAATCTCCACAACATCCCCAGTTGGAAGATTCATTTGTTGTACTGGATTTCCTATTTGTGTAAATTCCTGTGTAACAGTTGTGAATTCTCCATGGTACATTAATTCCATGTCTCGTGGACGCGCTATTTCTGACAAAGGCTTTCCGTTATAACGGTCCGTACTATCTTGAAGTATATTTCGAATGACTGTTGAGGTTCGAATTGGACAATACACAAGCGAATCAGTTGTCAAATGAAATCTTAATCGCAGATTACAAAAGATGGAATTTGGGTACTGATCAAAGGTACTCAGTGGAAGGAGATTCACAAATGGAATCACTAACGGAATAGTAAATGTAAGGGGTTGTCCATTCAACGAACCCTCCGAAGGAGTGTGATAGAATCCACAGACACTCGGATCCATTCTCTGAACATTTTCCCACAGACTGTAACAATGCTTCATGTTGTTTTTCTCTTCTTGTGACTTGAATGTGTGATACAGAAATGATTCATGGATGTGATTATTCTGGAGTGTATTGTCAATAATGTTTCCTTGACTATCAACCAGTCTCATATCTCGAATCGCATCTGAGGATGATTTGTATCCGTAGAACATTCCACGAAGTCCAAGATAAGAATTACTGCTACTATCTGCACCCAGTGTTGGAACAGTAACAGTAAGATCGATACGCAAATGACTCTTTGCAAACTCAGTCACATCATGACCATCATAGCACAATGGAACTTCAATCTCGTCTCCAATTCTGCATGGCATGGGAGGATTTGTTGGATGCACTTCTTGGATGGAGTAGATGTGAGGTTCTGAATCCCATTGTTTTGGCAGATATGATTGCACTTCAATTTGCTCAATTAATGTCGATGTTGGTTTTGATTGATTAGATCTGAAACTTCTCATTTATAGAAAAATAAAAAATACAATTTCAATAATTTCTTTTACTGTTTTGTCTCGCCAGAGGCTTCGAACTCCCGATGAGAGTCTCTACATAATTCCCAAATCTTTGTGCAACGCTTTCAATGTGTGATTTGGGTAGTACTCAACTTTTGGTTCACCATTGCTGTATCGTAATACCCACCACGTTGTTGCAGTTGTGGCTAATATTGGTGCTGGAGGATGTGTAAATGTTGTCATATCACCACCACTTTGACTTGGGTTGTATACATTATAGTATGTATCGAGATTACCTTGATAGATTGGATGTGATCTCAAAGTGACAGCAGTGTTTCCTTTTGAACTGATCGAATCGTTGCAGTTCGTTGGACATCCACTACGTTGAGTTGGGAAGCACAGAAGGAAGTCAGTATTGTCATGAACTGGACGAACTCTTGTCATTGTTTCATTGGGATATGTTCCGTCACCAGTGAGTTTCTCTTCAACGAGAGAATCCGTCAGTGATCGCTCCAAATCATCAGGAACAGCGAGGTACGAATCGAGATTGAGAGTTGATAATGCGAACTGATAGAAGCGAGCTCCAATAGTTGTAGTCGGTTGTTCTGGATAATACCTGTTTTGCATAGTCACTTGGATATTCTTCTGCATTGGGTTGTGGAAACAAGTGACTTCATTATCGTAGTGACGGAAGAGGAGCATGATATCCTTGGCATTCACCACTACCATTTGCTGAGTACAATCAATTCCTGTTGCCGTTGGCGTCTTCTGAAATGGATAGAACGATATCTTCTCAGCTGGAATTGTTCCAGGACGATTCTGATACATCTCCATGAGTTTCTTTATCGCACCATCTTTCATTTTGTATCCAACACTCATGCAATACACATCATCAATCCGATAGTTTGTAATATTCAATGAAATGTACTGATCCACAAATTCAGGTTCTGTTGTCACGACATTGGCTGTTGAGCAAACTATGTCTTTGGTCACTGTTGGTTGAAGAAATGATTGACCAATTTGAACGAAGTTCTTGGTGCATGATGTAACAAGATTGTTTAAGAAATATGGACGATGTTGAAGACAATTGAGAATTGCTGCCTTAATAGTTGGCGTTGCTGCTGTTCCAGTAACGAGTGATGATAATGTATCTTTCAAAGTGAGTTCAGGATTTACAGAACAACAAACAAATGCATCTTCGTTCATGTGAACACTCAATTTCAAATCGCCAAAGAGACATTTTGGATAGTCAGTCATCCCTGAGAATATCAGAAGATCTTCAAGATTAATCGACACACGAATTGGCACATCTATAGTGTCTTGAAACACTCCTGTTCCGGACGTCGTTGTGAAATCAGAAAGTGGAATATAAACACCAGCAACAGATTCGTCATGATTCCATGCATTCTGCCAAGGTGTGTGACAATGTTTTCGATTCTCCAATTGACTCTTCGGTTTGATCATATTGTAGATGTGAGATTCCATTGATACATCATTGTTTGTTGTGCTTATGATTCTCTGATTGTTGTGAAGAACAGTAAGGTCACGAAAGATTGATGCAGAATGCTTGAGTCCAACGAAGATGAAGATTCTCTCATTCATGTACGATCCAACCTTACCAGCTGTAGTTTGCCAATTATTGAGTCTCAATGTTGCTGTCATCGTGAATGTGATAAAGGAATCATCGATTTGACAAATGTCCTGATTCCCAGTCAACGGAATGATTATCTCTTGTCCTGTGTAGAAGCGTGCATTCTCTGATGGTTTCAATTCTTGAATCGAAGTACTATGTGCTCCATCATTCATGAGGTAATTGATGTGATGCTCAGACATGAGTTGCTGTTGTATTTGACCCATGTCATCTCTTGTGTATTCTATCCTTCCAGTGGTATTTCCAGTCAGTGATGATGATCCAGTTCTTTTGTTTGTCAGATGTGTTATATGCGAGTTCATTTTATCAAAAATAAAAAATTACATTTACGCTTTAACTCTAGTTACTTTTTCTTTTTTGGTTTCTTCGCTTTCGGTTTCAGCTTTTCTTCCAGTTTCATTATTTCCCCTCTGAGCTTGTTCGCTACTGCTGTGTTTCCTTCATTCATTGCTTGCTCATATTGTGCCATCTTTTCTGCGTGGATTTGCTGATCTGATTTCACATCTGGTATCATTTCAATTCCTGTCTGTGCTACCTTAGAAATCAATGGTCCTACAAAGGGAATGAGATTCAGAAATGGAGCTCCAACTCTGAGTATGTTTTTGCCAACTGCTGCTAATTTTGATAACCAACCTGGTGCCATTTTAGGAAAATAAAAATATTCGAATACTAGTGAATGTTTATCCTTTGAATTGAATTTTGGAATTTGACGATAGTGGTATATCATCATTGGAGTATCGTCCATTTCGTGGAGGTTCGTACTCGATCATCTGCGGTTTTTGTTGACGATTGATCGCCTTATTTTGTTGATAAACGTCCATCATTCCTCCTAATCCATTGAGTATTCCACCTGCTGTTTGTCCAAATTTACTGTTCGTTTGAGAGAGCAATCCACCACCGACTTGAAGCAATGTTGGAGCTAGAGGTTTGATGAATTGAAAGAATTGCTTGCCAATATTTTTGAGTTTGTTGAAACTTCCTGGTGCCATTTATGCAATTTTGAGAAATTGTGTTGAAGAGACGAAGTCTATTTAAGTAAAAATAAAAAATACAATTCATTTATAATTTTAGCGAGGAAATAATCTCAGAAGAGATTTCTGCCCTAACGGGGTATTGCCTTTGTTAGAGAAATGCCATAATTGAGAATAGTGTTGTATGCTTCATTGTAGGCAATGCTCATATCTTTTCCTCCAACAAGGATCTTGAAAATGGTTCGAAAGATTGGCAGTTTATTCAGACATAAACACTTGTCAGATAAATCATCCAGTTCGATCACCACATCATTGATTCCAGTGAGAGTCGCAATCAGTGCACATAAATCACTTTGGTTTGTGATCAGTTTCTTCGAAGGTTCAATGAGATTATTCAGTAGTTTCTTTTCACAAGCGAAGGCATTCTTGTAGACGAGTAATACCTGATCTTTAAATGCTGAAATGTTGGAAGTGTACTCCCGAAGTGGTATTGAACGGCTTTGAATGGGGGCTGATGGATATGTCTCCAGTGGTGGATCGTAAGCTCCACGTTCATTAGTGACCACAGGCTCAGAGCATCCTCTTTCTCTCCCCAAAGGAGGGTTCGAAGCCTCTAGCGAGACCATCTCCATCTTCGATCCTCTATTATCTACACCAGCTTTGCTCCTATCCTCGATGATGACATTGTTGGTGATTGATGTTGGTACTGAAGAAGAACTTGTGTGTTTTGTAAATTGACAACTTAGAATTGGTTGCATCACTTTCTATAAAAATAAAAAATATATATTAATGTTTTTAAATTCACATTTCTGCTCGATCTATAGCTCCCATTCCAGAACTGTCCAACTGTGCAAATTGATAATACCCAGGCATTTCAGATTGGTATCCACTGATATCATCATCTGTTCTTGTTGCATAGGCTTGGCGTGTCAGCTTATTGCAAAGTGTCGATATGTCATCTGAATAGTGATTGAAGTATTCTTTTAAGAAAGTTGAGTCTTGAGTGATCATTTGGAGAAACACAGGATGAATCTGTTCCTTGAAGGCTTTCTTTTGTTTCATACTGGGATTGTAGTCCTGTACATGATCATGAAGCCATTGATCCCACATTTGTGATGCTATCTTGATTGAATTCCGAATTGAACACCATATTGTCTATGACACATGTTTCTCAAGATTGCGGGATTTCCTTGACTTGCAGAGTTATTCCTAATACACTTGTCATGAAGTCATAACAACTTTCTTCATTATTGCATATGGTTGTTGAGATCGTTTGGTCTTCATCTCTTCATAGCTGATGTCTCGATAATTGGTTGGCAAATCGTATGTTCCATTTTGAGGAAATTCCGATGTACAGCTTTGATTCTCCTTCCATTCTCTTGATTGAATGATGTGTATGGTTTCTGTCTTCGCATGTCTGGTGTTGGATTCATGGCGTAGTATGTCTCTTTGACTGGTCTACTGTTGTACGGAGTTAGCATGGCACCATTGACTGCAATCAAATCTCCAGTATCATTATCGTAGACCATCACATCAGGAACTTGTCCATATTGTTCTACTTTCGCAGTCCAATTTCGTCCAGTTCTTGTAATATACTCACGAGCTGATGGAAGACTACACAGAGCATCATTGCGCGTCTGGTTTGAATATCATCATCGGCATAGATTCGCTCAATGCTGCTTGAGTCTCTGCTGCGTATCTCATTCTTGGTTTCTTCGCTTGTGCTTTTCTTTGTGGTTGAACGTACACTATCTTTTGTGACATTGTGTGTTTTCATACAAAATAAAAAACCAAAAGTATATTTTAATTAGAGTTAAATCACAAATGAAGAAATCGAATATGGCTAAACCAGAGGTTTCGCGGAGGGTGGAACCCTTGTCTCTACAGCATATGTGAATGCCAAATTGAGTGAAGCATCAAGTAGGAATGTTTCTCATGAAGTGCAATCACAGATTCATCCAGACTTGAATTTCAATCGCAATAGTGTCAATGTCCTTGTTGGAAACAGAGGAAGTGGGAAAACATTCAATATGCCTTTCGAGAGGTTGCCAAGCTCCAGAATGTTCAAGTCCAGAAATGAACTCTTTCACCTCTTTGTCTTCGTCACTGATAAGAACATTGATCCAACCTTCGACAAATTCAAACCAATACTGAACGTTCCATATGTGAAAGTCAAATACGATGATGCACTTCCATTTCTCTTGGAACTCTCTGAATCAAAAGCTGCTATGAAGAATAATCGACAACTGGCCGCAGAAACAGAATTATCAGATGAATGCAGAGAGAATCTCTTTGACTCACTTTACATTGATGACTTCATAGAAGAATCTCCCAAACGATTATCCTTCTTGATGACTGTCAG
>JARBJD010000444.1:0-49810 GCA_033064195.1 Blattamonas nauphoetae
TTCTTTCTGACGATGCATGAGCTCTTCAGTTTGTCAGCAGATATGAGTCAATATCGATTCGATGTGGATCTTTGGAGGGTTCAACAAAGAACGAATCAGTCGAGTCTATCCTCAGTTGAACTCACCAATTGACATTCGACAATTCTGGAATGTGTATCAACGAAAACAAAATGTGAAGCAGTCATTCTTCGATACAACACTGATGGAGTTGCTCTGACAGAGATCAACAAAGAAGGATTAAACCGAACTGTCCGTTAACTCTTGGATAAGGTTCCCAATAGTCTCGTCAAGACTTCGAAGCCTCATGCTGAGTGTGTCTGTCAGTGTTCGAATTGATTCTTCAATGTCTGAAAGTCTTTGATCAATCGAGAGTGAAGTGGAGTCACCGTTGTTCTCATTGCTTGCCTTTCTCAGTGCTATCTCACCTCTTATTTTTGTGATTCTGTATCCATCAATTCTGATTAACCTGTTCAGTTTCTGAGTTGTGAATTTATTCAGTTCTTCTCTATTCTTTTCCAAATGTCTCTGAAAGTCATAGATGTTTTCAAAACATTTCTGTTCAGGATCAAACGGTTCTAAAATTTTCAGTGATGACATTTAAATGGAATAAAAATATTCGAAACAGTTTTGATTTAAACTATATTGAACTCATTAATGAACTCAGGAGTTAAATTGTCAATTGAGTCTGCATGGAACTTTGTGTGTTGAATCGGAACGTACACTATTTTTGGTAGACATGTGAGTCCATTCAGAAGTTTAGCTACAACATTTCCGTGTTTGTACTCAATGAATTGTCCAACAAACTGAAACTGTCTTCGCTTCTTCTGAAACTTGGCAACAGTTTTGTTCAAGTCAAGGTGAATCAACAATACGTTTCCTGGCGTATCGCCACAGCAGCTGTGTTGTCTGCTGTTGTTGGATGTTCTTCAATTGCTCTTCACAACTGGAGATATACAATGCTTCGATTTCACGATTGTTTTGAGCTTGCTCTGGAGTGAACTTGTTCCAGTACGCTCGATGTGGAGTCATGTTGTAGTATTCCACCATCTGATTCATCAATGAATGATTTGCCATTTGTGTTGCATTGTCTTGGAATCCATCTCTGATTGTTCTGATCACTCGATCCACAACTCTGTTGTGATTTGTGAAAGGTGAACTTGTGAAATAAGTGCTGACCTTTTGTTTCTTGAAATACGTTGTTGCTTCTCCACTTGTCCATGCTGCTTCTCCATCACCACGAATGTTGTTGACATGTACACCACGATAATTAATCAGATCATTGATTGCAGTCTTGACTTTGCTCCATGATTTATCAGGACAGGAATCACAACAAGGTACTTAGTGTTTATGTTGATGGCAAATGGTAAATCTGATACTGTTTTCGACGTTGGTGATTGGATAAAGACAAGATCAATTTCCCAGGATCCAAACTTGGGAGAGAAGTACGGTCTGTCACATTTCTGTGGAACCTTTTGTCTGATGTCTGATGTGGATCTCCAGTGATGTCTTTGGACATAAATTGTATCTTTGATCGGAAACGGATATTGTATTTTTGTCACGGCTTTTGGAATCGTTGGTTGATCAATCATCAATGTGTAACCTCCTTGTTCCCTCCTAATTTTCCGAGGATGTGTAGAATCCATCGGTGAACATATTCATCGTACCATTCCTGAAATGATCTTCCACCAAATGGGATTTGTTTAGGATGTGCTAAAATGAACTCAGTTTCGTCATTTCCGAGAGTTCTGCTTACGTGTGAAAGAATGAACATGTTTCGATTCAGTTTCTTTGATTCAACGATCTGTTTGTCAATGAATTCTTCCATTTTCTGTTGATTGTCCATCATTGAATTCTCTGCTTTGATTTGTTCCTCCTCTGAATTGTCCTTCTGTTGATGGTCAAAATAGCCTTTCACTCGTTCCAACATTCCCAGCACTTGCCTTGTCGTTGGTTCGACCTTGTTGATCTCTCTCACATATGGCACAAAACCTTTGTCAATCTTCACAATTGTTTGTGGATCTGGTGACTTGGGAATCAGTGGATCATCATCTTCAAACCTCATCTCTTTCATTGGAAATTCATATTCTGAACCAATTGATGTCGGGTTTCTCTTCTGTCCAGGAATGATTGGAGATTCAGGAGGTTCAATAGCAATTGGTTGGGAAGTTGTGTTGGAATTACGATGGCTGGTGGTTGATTAAAATGAATATTCTGTGATTCCTGATAATACTGTTGATATGCTCTGTACGCTTGTCTTGCAGTGTTGTTACTAAGGATCCATCCGGTGAATTGTTTCACAAATCTTTGAACAACTATTTTTCCATCAGCAATGTTTAAATCAGGAGGTAATTCTCCATTCAGCCAGTCATTGAAGTATGTCTCATCATTTGCGTCGTATTGTCCATTTGAATCATTGACATGATAGGTTGGTAGAATTTGGGAAAACGTCAATGTGACTCTGTATATTTTAGTCTCGGAATGGAACGTATTGTCCAGGAGTTTCTTCACTATTTGATCAATTTGTTTTGAACTCAAAAATGGTCTAGCCATTTCTACAAAAATAAAGTTTGTGTTTATTCAATTATATAATCAGTTGCTTTCAGTCCATGAATGAATGGAGGACACGATTCATTTTCAAGTACGATTGCCTTCAGATGTATTCCACTGAGACTGAGTTTTTGCTGTTGTATTTTCGCAATCTCAAATCCATTGCTGTCATCGTCAGTGTGAGCTCTTCTCGTTTGAAAGTTCAAGGTTGTTGTCACAGTTTTCTCTCCATTCAGGCACTTCACATAATCGTCACTCGTGATGTTTGTTTTCTTCAGAGACACTCCTTTGATTTTGCATTTCTCATCGAGCGAGTAACACTTGGGTGCAAGACAGATCATCTGTTCACCTTCCTTTTCAATAGCTAATCCCAACAGTTTCTTCTCATCATCAAGTCCCTTTTCAGGATTGGGAAACCATTCATTTTTGTGAGCATCATAGAATTCCTTATCAGCAATAACATGTTCAAATTGTTGATGGATTCCAGCATTTGGATCTCCACTAATTGCCCAATAAGCAGAATCAGTATCACCCTCACAGAAATGAATCTTGTTCATGTCTAGACATTTGTACATGAAGTTGTAGATGAAATTCAGATACCAGAACTTGGCATTGTCGAGTGTGAACACCGCTTCTTGCAGACATGTTTTGCACGATGCTTTCTCTCTGTCTTCAATCACAATGTAGTTGTCCTCATTGATCTCTCTTGTTGCCACAAATCCTTTCATCATCTGTTTCAAGTATGTTCTCTTCTCATTGCAGATTGTGATTGAGTTGTACTTCTCAGTGTTCATTCCATCGTATCCGTAACTTCCATTCAAGTTGGTCTTACAGAATTGTTCCTTTCCCTTGTTTCCAACCTTCATTGCTTCTATTCTATCGTTCATAAATGATGTCACGAACGGTTCAAATCCAGCGTGTCTCGAAAACACCATCACACTCTTAACGTCGTCCACAATGAAGTGACAGTAGTCGATGAGGAACCACAGATAGTATGTCGAAAAGAACATATACTGATCGTGTGTGCTCAAGAGTTGGGTCAGCTTTCTTTGTTTGTCATCAGTCTTCAATCCATGTTTCTTCATCAACGAATACGTCTTCTCTCCAATGTTTTCTTCTGTTGTATTGACCACACTGTTTCTGAAGATTGGTGGGAAGTTAATCAAATCATTTATGGATTTCTCGTCGATGTGTCCTTTCAGTTCAGCAACAAACAGTGTCTTCTGGTTCTTGTCCTCTATGATCTCCCGACATTCTTTGTCTCCTGTGGCTGTGTACAAACATCTTCCTGGCATGTACATTCTGTGTTTCGTGTATGGATTGTTCTTGTTCTTGATTGATGAGAAAGCACTTGGGTAGAGAGAGTTGAAATCAACACCACAAACGTGAGTCATGATGTGTTCAGTATCTTTAGAAATGACTTTGTTGTCTTCGTACGTGAAGTGATTGATTGGTGTCACGTTTTTGATATTCTGTCGATGTTGAACATTCGATAATCCACCAGTCACTGCTGCTCTCAGTTTGTGATATGTTTGCTCGTGTGTCAGAGTCATTGGTAGTGATTTCCAGAGGCAGTACTTCTTCAATTGAATTCTCAATCGTGTGAGATGCTCATCATGGTCTGACTTGTAGGTATTGCAGTAGTCACAACAGATCTTCACGTTCTCTTTTGAATGTCCTTTCGAATTGTCGATTCTATCCAACGTTGGTCGGACTGCTTGTGTGAAGTGGCACTTGCAGATATAGCACACTTTCTTGCATTGTTGAACAAACCAATCAAAGTCTGCTTCAGTGACGTTGTTGGTAGTATTGCGATGAGCTTTCTGGTCTTGATACCGGTATCCTTCCACTTTGTATTTCCAGTATTGTTTGGTTATCTTGATTGGTCCAGATTCGTCACATTCGTTGTAGTCAGCATCAATATCAAAGTCTTTGTAGGCACAAGCATACTTGATTGCAGAAGCATTCGCCGATAATGAGAGATTGTGCAACATGTCCACTTTGTATTGGAAGTTCAGATCAATCAGATTGTCAAGTGGTGCAATCATACATTCGACGTCTCTAATGTTGTAGAACTTGAGATATTCCCAACGGTTCTTGAATCCTCGCTTGTTCCAATCATCAAGGTACATTTGGTAATCGGTATCAGACATTTCACTGTTGTTCAGACTGGAATAGAATTCATACTTGGAGAATGGTTCTTGTTTGCTCAACACTGCATCATAGTCTGATGAGTCGAATGATTCGTAAGCAAAGAATGATTTCTGAAGCGTTGTATTTCCTCCAAAAGCCTTCACTGCATTGTCCAAAGTCATTGGTCCAGTGTATGACATCATGTCAATGAATCGAAGCACTTGCTGTGTTCTCTCGTGTCTGATCAATACTTGTTTGTACTTGGTTGTTGATCCAAGAAAGCTCACCACTTTCCAATCCTTGTCAACGAGATCACGGAAGATGAGATTGATGTCGAATCTGGAACTGTTGAATCCAATGACACTGACTTCATTCTGTGAAGGAATCTCTGGGTCTTCATATTGATTGTTCTCTCTTACTGTTTCTGCAAACTTGAAGAGTTCTCTGATCCACTGCTTCACAAAGTCCTTTCCATCTCGAAGATCAAAGTAGATTGACTTCACTCCTGATTTTGTTTTGATTGCGGATGCAACAGAGAGAGGTTTCAAGTGTGAAATCAATTGAGTATTGTCATCAGAGAAGAGATTGTCAAGAATGAGATCTTCCATTGTTTCAAAGTCATACGTGATGTAGTACTGTGTTGGTTTGAATTCGTCCTGTCTTTTGTGTGCCATCAGAAATTCATTTGTTCTGTTGTTAAGAATATGTGGAACATACGGCCTTGGCGTTTTATCAAGTGAGATTTTCTTCACATGTTTTCCATCAAGTTCCTTACATTCGGCAAGATGCTTCTCGTAGTATCTCTTGAAGTTTGTATCCTTCACTTGGAATCCTCTCGATTGACAGAATGGACAGAGTTTGTATCCAGTGAGTTTCTCAGGATCAACAATGAACATCACATGAACGAGAGTTGCGGTGAGCGGAATCATCAGAAGTGGAAGAACTCTTGCATCATCATTCTCGTTGATGTACGATTGACTGAGGAAGTACCGCTTCTTGTCTTCATCGAACTCATAAATGTGAACAGTGATGTTGAATACTTGCATTGCTCTCTCTAAATCACATGCAATATCAAATCCAGGATATTGTTGAAGATGTGGAGTCAATTGTCGAGACTTCAGATGTGTGAGATTCATCCATTGTGCGAACAATCTGTAGGCTTCACTGTTCCTCATATTGATTGAGATTTTCTCGCCTTTGACATCTTGAAGTGTAAGGAACGATAGTGCTTGAAAGAAGCAGATGTTGTACTCGGAATCAATGTATCGAACATTTCTCGTTTTGATGTGTTCAGTTAGAATGGTGTTGGCTTTTCCTGCAACTGGAAATCTGTACACTGCAACCAGAATGGAATGGAATGCAATAAACATCGTCTTTGTGTCCATCAGTGTTCTCTCCTGTGATTCTTTGATCAGATTGATCGCATATTTTGAATACTCATCGATGTCTGCTTCACTTCGTATCACCGTTGGGAAACTCTTCGATGTGTTCTCCAATTCTGGTCTGAAGTCATTGTACAGTGTCTCATCTTTGTCTTTTCTTTCAACGATCTTTCCAAAGTCGATACTGATCTTGAATGGACGATCCTTCTCTTTTTCATACACTGCATTGATGAAGGTTGTGATTTCCTCAACATTCTTCAGATGGTTGTGAAAGTACAGCTGATACGGTTTTCCATTGTCACTCACTTTCTCGATCTCATTCTTCTTGAACTTCTTTCGTGCATTTGTCAGACACTCATTGAATCCAAGTTTGTCTCTTGGTTCAGCGAGTAAGATACATTCATTGAATCCATCAAATTGCTTCACTTTTCTTGTTTCCATTTGTTCATTTTTCTTTTGAATGATCAACAGATTCTTCATCCAATGATCCATCAACTTCTCCTCAATTGATTTGAGCTTCCGTGTGATCTTGAACACTTGCTTTTTCAATTCAGTTTCGTTCACTCTTGGATTTGCTTTCATGTCAATTATGATTACGTTTTTATCCTCTTCATTCATCATTGCGTTGTTGTTCTGTTCATTCTGTCTCTGAATCAATGTTCTTTGTTCGATTTGTCGTTGATGTCTCACTTCGTTCAGGAATTTTGGAATTAAATTGATATTAAGATATGCTGTTGGATTAGGTTTTCGATATCTAACATCTGGGTGTTGAAGCATTGCCAGGAGAAATGAATAGTGATGTTGCTTGTATGGACTGTCAGGTTTGTATGTTCGACCATCTGTAAATGCGAATTGAGTGTTTGGAAAGAGTTCTCTAACCTCTCTGATTTGTTCCTTCACTTTCCAGAGTTGTGTCATTTACTACAAATTAAAAAAATAAAAAATAAAAAAAGTTGAGTGATTATTTTGACTTTCTCAAATGTGGCTTCTTCTTTGCTTTCAGCCATGAATCTAGTCGCACTTTGAAAACTTCAGATCCACCAATTTCTCGATACGTGAATGGAGTCAGGACTTGCTTGTACTCACCAACAAGCTCACAGTTGTACTTCCTCAGTTCATTCTCCACAAACGATTGAGTGTAGTGTCGACGTTGTGACATGTGTGGTCGGTTTCCTTGATTCCACAACTTTGGCTTAATCCTCCACTCTACACCTTCATGGACATAGATTACTGGTTCTGTGCTCCGGACGTACTCAGAAACAAGTTCACAGTTCTCTTTTTTCATTGATTCAATCAACTTTTCTCTCGGGTTCATTTTATACAAAATAAAAAAGTCAAAACAATTTTAGAAACAATGAAATTATATTCAATCACTTTCTTTCTTTTTTACCAACATATTCTAGAACCGACAATGTCAAGAACACCTTCCTTGCGATTTCAAGGAAATCTGACAAAATATGGGGAATGATCCGAATTGCACGATCATTCTTTCGTTCTGCTTTTATGCGTTTTGGAGCCTGCGGATGCTCGGCATCACCTCAGTATGTTTCATTTTTTCAATTTCACCTCTTTTTACCAACTTTTTTGACATGATCCTGATCACGCTCCATCTCTGTGGTTGTTTGTCTTCTTCGTCATTTTATTACTGTTCTCTTCTTTACTCTTTTGTTTTCAACTGTTTTCATGTGTTTTCTCTCTTATTCTTCTTCAGGTGTCACCGTAGTGAACAGATCAACAACTTTCACTAATTTGTCTTGTATGTTGCTTATTCTCGTTCACAACATCCTTCTTTCTACTCTTCTTTTCTTCCTTTAAATTATCTTCGTCTTCATTTTATTACTTTCACCTCTTTTGTTCACTTTTTAGGTTCGATCCCAGTCGTCTCCGCATCTCGGTATTTTTACCTGTTATTGGACATTTCATCATCATTCTCTTCTTTCTTTTTTCATCTTTTTTCATCTGTTTTCATCATTTCTACCTCTTCTTTCTCTTCAGATCATATCCAATTAGATAGATCATCATCATCTTCGATTTCAGATTGTATGTTCCAGATTATCTCCTCAAACTACTTCCTTTCTTCTCTTCTTTTCTTTCTTTAACTTGTTTTCATTCTAGTTTTTTCACTTTCTCCTCTTTTTACAACTTTTCAGACATGATCTAGATCGTCGCTGTATCTCAGTTTTTTTTCGCATTCTTCATCATTTCATTACCCTTCTCTTCTTTCTTCATTATTGTTAATCTCATTTTCATCTGTTTTGTTCCCTCTTTTTCAACAGGTATCCTTGAATTGGAGGATCATCGACGGTTTCGTTTTTACATTGTATGTTGTTTCATATCTCTTGAAACTTACTTCTTTCTTCTCTTCTTTCCTATCTTTTACTTGTTTTCATACTCGTCTTTCTTACTCATCTCTTTTTTCTCACTTTTTAGACTCGATCTCTACAGTCGCTGTATCTCTGCACTTGTATGTGTTTTTGATCATTTCACCTCGTTCATCTTCTTTGTTCACTCTTCTTTTAGCTGTTTTTATTGGTTTTGTCACTTCATTTTCATTACTTGTCATTTCATTTTTGTGGTCACTTCTCCGTACTCATTTTTGCATTGTTTTTATGTTTCCTCACTTCATTTATGTTTGTTTTGCTCAAACTTTTTCTCAAATACATTACACTAATTTTTGTTTCATCACATTCCTCACTTGTGACGAGGATCCGACGGATCGTGGTCGGCTTCAGATCTTCGTCTTCGAACCTCTCATTGAACATTTCACTCGATTTTTTCATTCTTTCTTGTTTTTTAATGTGATAAAAAGGTGAACACAGACTCTGTTTACATTATTCACGTCAAATTTCACGTCGTTATCACGATCTCCACTTCACTGTTCACTATTGTACTTGCTCACTTCATTTTACCCTGTTTCACCTTCTTTTACCCTTCTTTTTCGAAATCTTTCATGAAAACTTGAACATTGTGATGTGTCAAAGAGGACCAACGGTCCGAAAAAAGCGTCATGAAATCGGTGAAATGAGAAGGAACGATGGATGAACGAAAGTGAAAACGGGAAGAGTGAAATGAAAGAAGAAAGACGTTGAAGTGATTGGAACGTAAACAAACAGTGAAATGTTAAGAACGAAAAAAAGACAAAAAAGTGAAATTTTGAAAGAACTAATGAACCAAAAATTCTGAAAATTCAGCCACAGCCTTCTCGAATGGTGAGAACGGAAGGGCGATAGGTGTTAATTCGAGAAAAAAGTGATGTGAGGAAAAGTAGTGCGAAAATGTGACGTGAAAAAGGTGAGTGCAAAAAAGACTATATAAGAACACAAGCCGTGCGGGGACGACTTATGTTCGTTAAAATGCTTGAAATATGAAGTGATCGAAGCGAAAACAGCGAAAACCAAAAATTCATGAAAAAAAGTGTGAAAGTGATGAACATGAAAGTGAACGTTCGGAGATGCGCCAAAGGGCGTCTCCGAGCGTTTTGAAGTGCAAGATCGTCATTAGACGACGAAAGCTGACCTGAAAATGATAACAGTGAAAGCGAATACCGTTTTTCTAAAATTCGGAAAAATTCGAAAAAATCATGGTGGGTCGGATCAAACTTTTTTTTCGAAAGTGTTTTTTCGCGAAAATTTCCCCATTCAAAATGATGAACTAATTATGTGGAGTCATAAAAAATATGTTTTAGAGATATAGCGGATCATAGTAGCAAAATATGAGCATCGACTTTTTCGACCTATTTTGGACCACAGAACGGTACGTAGCTCCACGAATTCTCAACCGATTTTGATCGGGATTGTTTTGATCGATGACCTACATCATCCCCGAGATTTTAGAATTTTTTTCAGAATTTTTTGAAGTGCTTCAACTGTTGGTTTCAATGGATTTGTGTTAAAACTGGAAAAAACATGAAAAATCGATGTTGACCAGAACATTTTTTGATCTCATTGTTGACAAGAATCAATTCAAACAACGTTCGGAATCATTCAAATCGTTTCTGAGCATTTGAAGGTCAGGTGGACCTCTCAAAGAATTGCTGATGGTTCGATTGGGGCTTCTGGGAATGTCAAATTGCTTTGAAAGAACAACAGAATGATCACACCGATTGTTGTGTCAATCGGCATGATGATTTTGCACAGTAGTATCGTCTATACCAACGTGGTTCCCAATTCGTTCAATACACTACTAACATTCAAGTTTTTTCAACAATAAACGCTTCAGCATGCAGTATGTCCTTCTGTGTGAGTCTTTTGTTGAGATTCTGATGCAAACCACACCGTTTTAATGTGAGACGGGACTTATTTCTGACACCACGAGAACGTATTTGTTTTGACTTTGAGCTTTTGAGGAACTGTTCTTTCAATAGAAAAGAAGGGATTTTCGAATTGTTGTTGTCTTTCAGGCCTGTTGAATTTGCTTTTCATTTCTGAATTATTTGTTTTCATTTCTGAATTATTCTTCTTCATTTCTGAACAATCATTTTTCATTTCTGAACAATTCTTCTTCATTTCTGAACAATCATTTTCATTTCTGAACTATTCCTCTTCATTTCTGAACAATCATTTTCACTTCTGAACAATTCCTCTTCATTTCTGAACAATCATTTTCATTTCTGAACTATTCTTCTTCATTTCAGAACAATCATTTTCATTTCTGAACTATTCTTCTTCATTTCAGAACAATCATTTTCATTTCTGAACTATTCTTCTTCATTTCAGAACTAGTTTAGCTGTACATGCCAAAAAATGAAACATTCGTGTTTTAGTCGCAGTCCCAATGGATTTCTTTCATTCTTGGAGAGATAGGTGTTGGATGATTCTGTTGTGTGATTCGATCAATCCGGAATGATGTTCCTTGATGAAGTACAGTGATCTGAAAGCAGAAATGAAACAAAGCTGACAGCACACTCCAATTCTGACAGACGATGGAAGTCCAGAAACAAAACACTGTCCCTGGTGGCCATTCACGAAAAATTGGACTGTTCGAGGGTCTGAATCCATGTCCACCTCCATCCGCACACAATCTCCTTCTTCAACGAGAGGATGGCATGCCATATTTCGATGACCGTGCCCCGTGGATGGAAGGTTCAACGAAAGACTCCCAAAACGGCCCAGAGAGACAGAATCTGAAGAAATAAGGACGAATGATACATACTCTCCACTTGATATCCAAGAAGTTCTACCGCTCTAGGAATCGGAGCAGAAGAGTCGAGAAGGCCGAAGGAGGCCTCTCCTGAGAACACTAAGGAGAATACAGAGCAAACCACGACAACATTCCATAGTGAAAGTGACAGATACAATTCCGTGAGTGATTATTTCTTCCAGAAGACATGTCGAATAGTCTGCGACACCACGAAAGGTCATTCCGTTGTAACTTCGAGTTATGGTTGTGTTTGTCACAATAAAGTCGAGAGGATCCGTGAAGAGGAATGGGGGAAGGATTGGTAGAGGTGTAACACTTGCATGATGAGTAGGGGAATGGGTTTTTGAGGGATGAATGACATCGGTCGAGATTGAAGAGGAAGGACACGTTTGGATTTGATGAGAAGAGAACTCTGAGGGTTCGAGTGGGGAGAGATTCAACAGAGAGTCCATCTCGATTACACGAATAGTTTTGGAAGATCAAACCCAATTCTTCGGTGATTGAGAAAAACTGAAAAAGTGTTCTTCCGGCAATAAATGCATAATAAATCAAAGAAACCAGCAATATAGAGATATATGAAAAGTTTGAGTGAAGCCAAAGATGGAAATGACGACAGAAAGTGTCTTTGTGAATGTGTGTCAAAAGACCTGTCATTCAGTGTGTGCTCGAGTCGTGTTTGCGACAAGAAAAAAGTTTTTCTTTCACCGGGATTTTTTTGTGGGAGAAGAAGAATGATAATGGAGAACAACTGGAAGATGACGAAATCCGCTAGGTTCATCCACGAGGCTGAGATTCTGGAAAAAAGGGAAGAAAATGAAATAATGGACAAATAGAAGAACGAGGGAAGAAACAGCACACGCAGAACCACGTTGGTATTCATGCCAAAGAAGGCTTACGAATCGAGGACCTAACCGATACTTATCATCCGAGAAAAGTCGGATGTACTGTTCGAGGATACACAATCCTATCAAACAAAAATGTCGAATATAGCGTGTATCGTCTTTGAGGTTGTTCATGGTGATAATTCGGAGCGATCCACAGACGGCAATGAGAAGAACGAATTTTTGGGGAAATGTGATGAGGGAGAGCATGGTGTTGATTGATGTGCCTTTGGAAGGGGAATATGGAAGAACAAGTTCCTAAAAGAGAGAAAAATGACGATTTAACTTGATCTGAAGAAAATATGGTATACATCATCTTGGAAGATGACAATAAGGCTCACGACGAAGGTAGCAAGCAAAGCCAGGCTGAAAAATACGAAAATGACTTTCAGTCGCTTCTTCATCAAATCGTGTCGACGACGGACCAATGCTGGATTGATTTGATTGAGAAAAACTGCAAAATCCAGTAAAAGATGTGGAATTCTGTTGGAAAAGAGGAGAGCAGTTCGTGGATTCCATCGAAAAGGGATGATGTTCAGAAAGAATTGGATGGTCGTGGATAGAGACAATAAGAGAAGAACAACGAATCTTGTGTAGAATTTCGTTTCGTGAAGGGTAGGCACATATCGTGCCAGAGATGTGATTGAGATAATTCCTGTTGCAAGGAGAGAGAGTGTCTTGATCCAGACTGGAAACGATGGAACGGGGTACAACGCTAGCAGGAATCAATAAGAGATAAAACTAAATGAGAAACATGGCATGAGTAAATCCACGAAGAAGGAATCTTTCAATTTTGCCATTAAATCCGATTGATTCGTTGCGTGACACGAAGGAAACAATGATGGTTCAATCTATTCTTTGACTGGCTGTCGACTCTCGATGATGCATTTTTCATGTTCTTCGTGAGATGTCCTCAACAGAGCAATTTTGAATCGGAGGCAATCGTTGTTCAACATCTAAATAGACAACAGTGAGTGGGAAATGAGACAGAATTGCTGTCAAAGTGACTTCGAATAATACTGTGAAAGTTCAAATCCTGCTCAAGAAATAGAAAAGAAGCATTATGTGTTTAAACTCGAAGAAACAAAACAAATAATTAGGCCGCTCGTGTCATTTTGATGACGGGACAGTGTTCCTCCATGAACGGTTCCCCATCAATTTTGAATCCGAGTTTTTGATAAAATGGGATGACAGACACTTCGGCGTTGACGAGAACAAAACGCTTCGCTCCGAGGAGCTGGGCATAGTTCATTGCAACGCGAACAACATATCTGCCAATCCCCTTTCCTCGGAATTCTTCCATCACTGCGATTCGATCTAATACCCAAGCGTCTTCTTCGGAATGGGGACAGATTCGCGAACATCCAACCAATTTGTGGTTGGAGTCAGTGATGAGACACTGGTGACAAAGGACGTCAAGTTCGTCACAAACTTTGTCATGGGGAAATCCTTGCTCCTCATGAAAGACAATTCTGCGGAGTTCGAACTGTTCCGGTGTCGGGACACCTGGTTTGGTCCATTTGATGTGCAATCCTTCCATGAGAGTTGGTTGGTCACTGAACGAGCCTTGGGGTTCACTACACGACGTCATGTTGCGTTTTCGGATTTGCAGGTGTTTTGTGATATCTGGACTTCGTATACGAATGTTGCGTTTCAATTCCGGATGAAATCGATTGTCCAAAAATATTGTGATGGAGTACAACAGGGGTAGATTGAACTGTTTATGGATCGGCAAATATCGAATTAGGTGACCCAGAAGTTGGGTCTATGAAATCTGGAACATCAACAACTCTAAAGGGTTGTGATAACGGAAGAGGCGATGTTGATGGAGAAAAATTTATGCTAAAGATGCACATCGAAGAGATATAAGTCGATTGGGAGATTAACCGATCTCGACAATCGCAACAACAGAGACGGAGATCTGATCAATCCATTCTTCGAGATCACTCCGATTCATCTTATGAACCTAACAGTCTTTATCCTTGTTCATCTTATCTTTGTCGAAGCCACACACACGGAACGACGAATTCTACCGCTATCTCTCCAGATGGCCTTTGTTCCTGACACGAAAGCCTCTCACATTTCTGGAAATAAACAAGCTTTTGTGACGGAAATAAATCTGAACCACGGAACATATCAGTCGAATGCGTATCTAATGGATTCTGTCTCCCTCTCACTACATGGATCAGACACGACAATCTGCCATTCATCGTCAGTGGCCAATACTGAAACTGTGAATGATCCGGACTCAGAAAACAATGAAAATGGAGATGAAAACACATCTCCATTCATATTTGTGTTCTCAAATTCCACAATTTCGATGTCCCACATCTCGTTGGATTGTGGATGGCGTGGCACAAGCGTCGGAAGAATCTCGTCATCAAGATTGACGATCGACCACTGCCCGATCATCTCCAACCCTGAATCGTCTCCATTTGCGATCCACAACGGATGGGATGACATTGGAAGCTCGATATTCTTTGCTGATTGTTCTCACAAATCGATTGACAAGTCGAGCTTTCTCGCGTTGGTCAGCCTCACATCGTCCCACACGACCCACTCCCGTCACACAAACACCGTACAGGAGGTGTCATCAACATTGGTGAGCTGCTCCGGCCTCTCGCTGTGCGACACGCATCTCGTGTTTGGAAGTGGTCCGTTGGTTGGGTTCTCGTCGTCGACCAAACAAGACACGGGATTGTGGAACAAATTGGAGACAGTGCTGATTGGGAGTCGACTTGTGAACATGACGAGTGGTGAATTGAATGGAAGTGGGAAGGGATCGTTGGAAAGGTGGAGTGGATGTCAAAAGATTCTGGATTCGTGTGTGATCCAATTGGAAGTGTTCGACCCTTCAATTCAAGCCAGCAGTGGTCTGTTCCAGATCCCAGTGAACAAATAATCTGCACAATCCGAGCAGGATTCGGTGTTGTCAGAGCAATCGATGAAGAAAATGAGAGGCGAGTCTTCTGAATCCACGACCCAACCACACAATACTTCGATTCATATTGCAGTTCTCCCCATTCTCCAAATGACACTTCTTGAGTCGCTGATTCAGTCGACGAAATGAAGTCATTGTTTATTCGAAAGACGCGAATAAAGTCAAACTGAAATTTGGAGAAGTGTACACAGTGGAAGAATTGATCACTGGAACAACGAAATGTCTGTTCGAGACGGCTTTCTCAATTCAAGTTCCTGTTGAACCAAAGCGAATCGAAGAAGGAAGAGTGACATTGAATGGGGCGAAGGATGAAGCAACAGTGATACTGAAAGGACGAGCGCTGACTGGTGGGAGGTACTCACTGATCCTCAATTCAGTGTTACAGGAGCTGACGTCAGAAGAAGATCTGAGCGATGCTGAGGAACTGCTGTTCAAAGTGCCGATCAGCCTTTTACCGTCGTCGATTCTGACCTTCGGGATGACTTACACAATCTCATCGTTAAAGGTTGGGAGTGATAATGTGGTGGTGAACTCCGATGTTTCATTTTCAGTCCCCAACCCCCCAATCGTGGAAGCAGCACAAGTTCATCCGAACTCAATCAACACTTCGATGACACTTGACTTGAATGGGGCATATCTCGAGATGGATGGATTCTACACAGTCAGTCTCTCTCCGCCCTTCTCGTTCGACATGCTGTTCAACAGCTCGACAACAGTTTCGTCTGCCGAACTGCTTCTTGGGCGTGCAGATTGTCTTCAACACAACACGAAATACACAATTGTGTCGATCACTCGTGTTGGAAATCAATCGGATGTGATTCTGACCGATGGAACTGTTTCGTTCACCACACCCAAATGTCTCGTCACTCTGATGCTCCATGTGAACAGAAAAGAAGGGAAGGACAATGGATTGTGTGGGGAGAGCGATCATCCTTGCGCAACAATTGATTTCGCGTGGTCGATTGTGTCTGCTCTGAGAGCCAAAGCAGCAGTTCTTGCGATTGTGAACTCATCTGAACAAACACAGCCAATTGTCGTCTCTGCTGGGATGTCGATCGACTACACGAATGGGGGAACTGGTGAGCCCACAGTCGCCATCCTTCCATCAGCGTCGATGGGAGACAAGACGGGAATGGTTGTTGTGTCTGAGGCGGCGTTCTCGATTGTCGATGTGACAGTCAAACTCGAATCAACTGATCCCTCGTTCGTGTTCTTGTCTGCCTCCGAATCGACGATCATTTTGAAAGAGGGTTCTTTCGTTGGCGAGCCACTGCCAACTCTCTCTTTGAATTCTGAAAACGAGGAACTCTGCTCATGGGAGAGTGGAGTCATCAAAGTCAACAACTGCGTCATGACACTCAATCGAATGACATTCTCTTCTCTCTCACAAGGAGCAATCCACATGAAGAATGGAAGTGTAGACGTTGATGGAGTGATCTTCCGCGACAACTCACCGAATCTTTCCTCATTTCCATCAGCTCGCCGAAACATCCGTTGTGTTGATGGAAATGTGACGATTGGGAGTCTTAATGGAGGAGATGGTTCGAAAGACCATCCATCAGCGTGGATCTCCACAACAGACTGCACTCTGAGTGGAGACGATGCTCGACCAAACTCTGCTCTGTTCGTGCCGACACTGTCGTCGGAATCGAACATCACTTGGATGAAGAAGGAGAAACGATTCTCAGTTTTGATTGTTGGAACGACGCTGATTCCATGCGACTTGTATCTTGAAGTGTTTGAAATGAAGAAAGACAAATCGGAAGGAGAATCTGAGAGAGTTGAACTTTCATTTGACACAACTGACTCCTTCAACGAAACCCACATCAACATCTCCATCAATCTGACCTCGCTCTCGTCGCTTGACACTTCTTTAGAATGGCGTGGACGACTTGTTTTCGGATTGAATGAAACAACGTCGGAATGGTTTGTTCTAAAGAGCTTATCAGATCGGTTGTCGCAGTCACCTCTTGAACACATGAAATGGTGGCTTCCTCTTGTGATCGTACTGTTGTGTGGTGCCATCGTAGCCATCGTTGTCATCGTTGTCGTTCTCCGCCGACGACGAAAGCAAAAAGCACCAAAGACACCGAATGTTCCCGAAGAAATGCTAGACGATGTTAAACTGGAAGTTCAAGACAATTCATTCGCACCAAACGCGATCCAGACAAGTGCGGCTGTTCTGAAAGGAAAGTCACTGAGTCAAAACGGTGGAGATGACATTCCACAATCGACGGGATCGTCTGCTTTTAATGCTGGATCACATGTCGGCGAACAGTTTGTGGAAGTGATGGATGTGGAGAGTGGACAGACGAAGGAAATTGTGAAGATGGAGACACTTTTCGAGCGACTGCACAAGCACAAAACAGAGATTGTTGGAAAGCGACAGCGGCAAATTGAGATTGCTCGAGGTCTTCAGAAGATTGGGAAGACGAATGGAAATGCTTCGATTCTTCAAAAGCTTACCTCTCACTGGATTCTGATTGGAGCAGATGGCCACTTCAATCTTCAACTGAAAGAGGATGGAGCAGCTGCCATAGAAACACAATCTCAAAGTCAAGCCGCTGGTTCGGGTGTTGCTAACAACACCGCATCAGTGAATATCAACAACGAAAATGCGAACGGAATGGATCGTGCAGCAATAATGGTTCAAGAGAAAAAGGATCAAGAAGGCCAACGATGGCAAGCACCTGAACAAGGAGAACTCGAAGCGATGCCCTCAGGTGATCTTGAAAAAGTGACTGTTTTTCGGCTTGGCCTTGTGTTGTGGGAAATGGAGAGCGGACAGATTCCGTTCCGAGAGACTGATGGAGTGAATGCGGGTCGTCAGCTGAAAGCGGGAGTGAAGCCTCAGATGTCTCTTGTTGGGAACAAGGAGATGGAAGAACTGATCCTGAAATGCCTGGAACTGAAAGCGTCCGACCGAATTGGATTGGATGATCTGATCTCGTCACTGGAATCGATCCCTGACGATCCTGTTCCAACCCAGCCATGATTCAACTCATTTCTGCTCACTTCATAATCACTCTCACTCTCACAACATTCACTCATCACACACACCACACCACATTTTCTAACTCACTTCATCATCGCTTTGAGTGTTGCACTACGCAATGCTGGTTGTCACGTCACAAGCAGTCAGAACCACACCACTCTGCTTGCTTTCTTACTTGCCCAGTCATCCCACAAGTCACACAAGCACTCGAATCTCATTCTTTTGAGATGTGTTGGCACACCTTCAGCTGCAATCACATCATTGAATTGCAGCTGATTCTTCATTCCTCATCGAGTCACATTGAGCTCTCTCTTTTCTGCCTTCAGTTCGTTCAACAATTGCTTGTTCGTTTTCTTCATTTACTCCATCACATTCATCCAATCTGGTCGTACAATGATCTTTCTTCCTCTCTGAGATTCTTCTTTCATTTCTGAAGACTTTCGTTGCGCTTCGCATCTCGTGTGAGTTCTGAACATCGTGTTCCGTCGTCTCGGAGAAGGCTGACTTCTTCACCTCCTCCGACCAACGGCAGCTCGATGATTCATCTCGCTCCTTTTTCCCATTTCGTCTTTCTGGGAGCGTTTTGTGGTCACATCAATGACGTTCGAATTGAATGAATGTCTCCATTTCACTCATCTCACTGTCGTGCAGTCATGCAATTTGTGAAATGAATCTTCCTATTCTACGAGACAGGAGATTCTTGGCGAAGTCGAGAAGAAGTTTAGATGATGATGAATTTGATCAAACCATTCTTCGCACTGTCATTATTCAATCAGATGAACCTACCAGCTCTCATCCTTGTTCATCTACTCTGTGTCGAAGCTTCACACACGGTACGACAAATTCTACCGCTCTCTCTCCAGATTGCCTTTCCTCCTTCCCCAGCAATTTCCCACATTTCTGGAAATGAACGAGCCTTGATGCCTGAAATGAACCTGAACCACGGCACGTATCATTCGAAAGCGTATCTAATGGATTCTGTCTCCATTTCACTGCATGGATCAGACACGACAATCTGCCATACATCGTCAGTGACCAAGCCAAAACCAACGAGTGAAATCAATCAAGTCGACCAACCCAATGGAAATAGAAACACAACTCCATTCATATTTATGGTCTCAAATTCGACACTGTCGATGTCGCACATTTCATTGGATTGTGGATGGCGTGGCACGAGTGTCGGAAGAATCTCGTCGTCCCGATTGACGATTGACAACTGCCCGATCATCTCCAACCCTGAATCGTCTCCATTTGTGATGGACAACGGATGTGATGACATTGGAAGCTCGATATTCTTTGTTGATTGTTCTCACCGTTCGATTGACAAGTCGAGCCTTCTCGCATTGGTTAGCCTCACACCGTCCCACACAACCCACTCCCGCCACACAGACACCGAACAGGAAGTATCGTCGACATTGGTGAGCTGTTCTGGCCTCTCGCTGTGCGACGCGCATCTCATGTCTGGATGTGGTCCGTTGGTTGGGTTCTCGTCGTCTCCTGAACAAGACACGGGATTGTGGAAGAAGTTTGAGACAGTGCTGATGGGGAGTCGACTTGTGAACATGACGAGTGGTGAGTTGAAGGGGAATGGGAAGGGAAATGGAGCATTGGAAGGGTGTAGTGAATGTCAAAAGATTCTGGATTCGTGTGTGACTCTGAGCACGAACCATCTTTCTGGAACAGCATGCATTGACATGAACTTGGGAGGGAGTCTTCTGTGCTCGAACACCTCCTTCTCGCACTGCAAATCCTCACTCGAACCATCCTCTGAGTATCCAGCCTTCTCACTCCTCCACAAGAAGGGCGCGGAACCGTTTCAATTCGGTGGAACCGACACCGATGACATCACCTTCCGTCGGTGCACATTTCTCTCGATGACATCTTCTGACGGCGCGGCAATCTCTCTCTTTTCTTCTCCCACAACACTCACCGTGTCTGAATCCTCCTTCTCGAAATGCACATCGACATCTGACGGAACAGTCTATTTTTCTCAACCACCTTCACGAAAGACACCCATCACAATTTCCTCCTCGCTCTTCGTCAAATGTTCAGCGAGTCGTGGAGGTGCATTATTCGCCTACTGCTCGAGCACCTGCACAATCACAGAATCTGTGTTCCATGACCTCAGTATCTCTAATCATGCTGGAGGTCTGTATGTCAGCAAAACTGATATTCTCTCGCTTTCGACATGTTCATTTGATAAATGTGTCGGCGATCCATCCAGCAGCACCATGGGAGGAGGAATGTATCTCTTCAACGTCCTATCCCTCACGATGGATTCTGTGCTGTTCAGAGAATGCAGTGCTGAAGAAAGCCATGATATTCATTAGAACAATGCACAAGGGACAATTCAAAAACATTCGTCCATCACTAATTCTAATTCAACTTCTGAAAGGCCAAATGTGAACGACGAGATAGAAGCCAGCACTCTGATTCCTGCTGTGCCCGACACAACTACAAGTCTTGTAAAGATTGAGAGCACACCAACTGCTGACCAGACATCATCGACGATCCAAATGATAGTGTCCGACATTGTGGATGGGAAGATGTTGGTTTTGGTGGACAACACGAACAACCACGAACCACCAAACGTCGACTCTCCTCCAACGATTGGTCGACTTCTCATTTTCGACTTCATTTCGTCGACTGAATCAGCGACTCAAGAAGTGTCATTTGGAGAATGGGGAGAACTGCAATATGAATCGAAGTATTGTGTGGTTGGGTCGTGGATTCAGAAGACTCGCCTCTCATTTTCTTCATCGATTGCTCTGACAACACCGAATCCTGCTCGGATTGTGCAGATTATTTGTTCACTGGGATCTGGAACAGACCACTGCTGGCTTGAATTGAAGGGTCGAACACTTCCAATTGGAACATACACCGTTAAACTTGTTGGAATTGATGACTTCTCGTTCTCCGTAAAGTTTGATGGAACGACAGGGACGAACACTCTGAACATGTTCTCGTCTCGTCATTCGGAGAGATTGTTTGGAACAGGCAGCAAACTGTCGTTCTCGACGACATACGAAGTGGAATCAATCACATTCGAAGACGACACTGAACCCTTCTTCCTCGACCCTCCTCGTCTCTTCTTCACCACGCCAGCAGAACCTCCTCGATTGATTTCTGTTGGCCCAATCAACTTCAAAGACGATTCGAAGAGAGACATCGCTCTGATCCCTCTCGTCGGTCTAAATCTACCAAGTGGGGATTATGAGCTAAAACTCCTCTCCTCATTGTCGGACTCAGTCTCTCTCCCAGTCATCTGCAACAGCGATTCAGAAACAATCGAGGTCATTGTGTATTCGAAAGACGCGAATCAAGTCAAACTGAAATATGGAGAAATGTACACAGTGGAAGAATTGATCACTGGAACAACGAAATGTCTGTTCGAGACGGCTTTCTCAATTCAAGTTCCTGTTGAACCGAAACGAATCGAAGAAGGAAGAGTGACATTGAATGGAGCGAAGGCTGAAGCGACATTGAGACTGAAAGGACGAGTGCTGACTGGTGGAAGCTACTCACTGACACTCAATTCAGTGTCGAAGGAACTGACATCCGAAACGAGTCTGAGCGATGATGGGGAACTGCTGTTCAAAGTGCCGATCAGCCTTTTGCCAACCTCAATTCTGACATTCGGGGCGACATACACGATCTCTTTGTTGCAGATTGGGAGTGACGACGTGTTTGTGAACTCGGATGTGGAACTGGCTGTCCCTGACGCTCCGATTGCGACAGCAACATCGTGTGATCTGGATGCAGAATCGAACATGAAATTCGCTGTCACTCTCTCTGGCTCGAACCTTCCAACATCAGGATCGTTCGTTGTGTCATTTATTGACCTGGCTCAGACGATCACAGTGACGATGAGCTCAAGTGGAGGATTGTCATCTCTGGTTGAAGTGAGTAAAGCAACCGAAATCAAATTCGCACACACCTACACGATATCATCGATTGTGAAGAAAGTGGATGGCTCAGAAGACGAGCACATCCTGTGCAGTGGAGTGACGATGACGACACCAGATGGACCGTCGTTGTTGGGCGTTAGCTCAGCGACGCTTCAAGAGGATGATGTGAACCGAGTTGTGCTGAGTGTGTCGTTTGAGAACATGGCGGAAGGATCGTTCATGATGAAAGTGAAGAACAGTGCAACATCGACAGAATACACTCTCTCCTCTCAGATGATCACCACACTTGGGTCGGAGTCAGGATCAATGGCTGAGGTTGTTTACGAGTCTGGAAAGCTGGAATATGGTGAGAGTTACACGATTGTGTCACTCGAAAGTTCGACGCTGGCGATTTTGATCAAAGACACAGCAGGATTCACCGTTCCACCCGCGCCAGCTCGTGTGGAGGGAGCCACTCCAGCACTTACCTCACTTCGCACATCTGTGATTGTGGAACTCCGTGGTCAAGAACTGAAAAGCGGAGCGTATTCTGTCACTCTCTCGTCTCATCCATCGAACTCCGTTTCAGGGATATTGGCAGGTGGATTTATTCGATTTGAAGTGTCAACCGTGTCAACTGACCCAATCCACCTTGGTTTTGGAGACACAATCACAGTTGAGAAGGTGATGCACGGACTGGACGATGTGTTTGTGAACTCTGATGTGACATTTACAGTTCCCAACCCCCCAATTGTGAAAACAGCACACGTTCATCCGAACTCGATCAACACAACAATGACGCTTGACTTGACAGGGAAAGATCTCAAATTGGATGGATTCTACACTGTCACGCTCTCTCCGCCCTTCTCGTTCGACATGCTGTTCAACAGCTCAGAAACAGTTTCGTCTGCAGAACTGCTTCTTGGGCGTGCAGATTGTCTTCAACACAACACCAAATACACAATTGTGTCGATCGCTCGTGTTCGAGATGATTCCGATGTGATTCTGACCGATGGAACTGTTTCGTTCACCACACCCAAACTTCCCGTGCCTCTGATCCTGCACGTGAATGGGAAAGAAGGTGAAGATGATGTATTGTGTGGAGCGATCGAATCACCTTGTGCAATGATTGATTTCACATGGTCGATTGTGTCTGCTCTCCAAGCACCATCAGCAACAGTTGTGATTGTGAACTCATCGCAACAAAGCCAGCCGATTGTGGTGTCATCTGGAATGTCGATCTTGTTGAGCAACGGAGGAAATGTCGAACCGACTCTGACACTCCATTCCTCGGCGTCGATGGGAGACAATGCGGGAATGGTTGTTGTGTCTGACGCAACCTTCTCGATTGTTGACGTGACAGTCAAAATCGAATCAACTGATCCTTCATTCGTGTTCCTGTCTGCCTCCGAATCGACGATCATTTTGAAAGAGGGTTCTTTCGTTGGCGAGTCACTGTCAACTCTCTCTTTGAATTCTGAGAGCGAGGAACTCTGCTCGTGGGAGAGTGGGATTGTCAGAGTTGACAACTGCATCACAACACTCAACCGAATGACATTCTCTTCTCTCTTGCAAGGAGCAATACACCTCACAAAGGGAGCTCTCACCATTGAATCTTCGTCACTCCACAATAACTCTCCGAATCTTTCCTCATATCCGTCTGCTCGCCGAAACATCCGTTGTGTTGATGGAAATGTGACGATTGGGAGTCTGAATGGAGGAGATGGATCGAAAGACCATCCATCAGCGTGGATCTCAACAACAGACTGCACTGTGAGTGGAGACGATGCTCGACCAAACTCTGCTCTGTTCGTGCCGACACTGTCGTCGGAATCGAACAGTTCTTGGATTCTGAAGGAGAAACGATTCTCAGTTTTGATTGTTGGAACGACGCTGATTCCATGCGACTTGTATCTTGAAGTGTTTGAGATGAAGAAAGACAAATCGGAAGGCGAATCAAAAAGAGTGGAGCTGTCATTTGAAACGACTGACTCCTTCAACGAAACACACATCAACATCTCCATCGCTCTGACCTCGCTGTCATCACTGAAAGATGCTTTGGAATGGCGAGGTCGACTTGTTTTCGGATTGAATGAAACATCATCGGAATCATTCGTCGTCCAAAAGAGCTCATCTGATCGGCTGGCTGAGTCGACACTCATCAACATGAAATGGTGGCTTCCTCTTGTGATTGTCCTTTTGTGTTGTGCCCTTATACTCGTCATTGTCGTTGTTCTCGTTCTCCGCCGACGACAAATGAGGAAAGCACAGAAACAACCGAATGATCCCGAAGAAATGCACGATGATGAGAAACTGGAATTTCAGGATAATTCATTCACTCCAAATGAAATCCAATCCAGTGCGGGCTTTCTGAAAGGAAAGTCACTGACTCAAAACTGTGGTGATGACATGACCCAATCGATGGTCTCGTCTCATTTTCTTGATGGATCACATGTAGACGAACAATTTGTGGAAGTGATGGATGTGGAGAGTGGACAGACGAAGGAAGTTGTGAAGATGGAGACACTTTTCGAGCGACTGCACAAACACAAAACAGAGATTGTTGGGAAACGACAAAGACAGATTGAGATTGCTCGAGGTCTTCAGAAGATTGGGAAGACGAATGGAAATTCTGATATTCTTCAAAAGCTGACATCTCACTGGATCCTGATTGGAGCCGATGGTCACTTCAACCTGCAACTGAAAGAGGATGGAGCAGCCCACACAGAACACCGTTCTCAGACTCAAAGTCAGACAGCTGCTTCGAGTGTTGCTGTCGACGCTGGATCTGTGAATGTGAACAACAAAAATGCGAGTGGGATGGAACGATCATCGATTTTGACGAAAAAGAAAGAGATTCAAGAAGGCCAGCGATGGCAAGCACCTGAACAAGGGGAGAACGATGCAATTCCATCGTGTGATGTGGAGAAAGTGACAGTTTTTCGGTTTGGCCTTGTGTTGTGGGAAATGGAGACGGGACAGATTCCGTTCCGAGAGACTGATGGAGTGAATGCGGGTCGTCAGCTGAAAGCGGGAGTGAAGCCTCAGATGTCTCTTGTTGAGAACAAGGAGATGGAAGAACTGATCCTGAAATGTCTGGAACTGAAAGCGACAGACCGAATTGGATTGGATGATGTGATCTCGTCACTCAGCTCGATCCCCGACGATCCTGTTCCAACCCAACAACTCTTCGGCTCGTAACTGATCACTTCACAATCACCCACTCACTCTCATCACATGCAATCATCATTCAACAACTCGCATTGTCTGCCACACCACTTCATCGTCACTATGTCTACTGTACTTCACTTTGCTGGTTGTCATATCACAAGCATACAGAACCACACTCCACTCTGATTGCTTTCTTTTTTTCCCAGTCATCTCACAAGTCCGCGAATCTCATGGTTTTGAGATGTGCCGGCACCACTTCAGCCACAGCCACGTCACCCAATTGTGGCTCATTCTTCATTCCACGTAAAGTCACTTTGGACTCCATCTCACTTTCCTTCGATCAGGAATAACTTCTTCGTTTTCTTCACTATTTCAAACACCGTCGTTCAATCTGATCTTGGAATGGTCTTTCTTTCTCTCTGAGATTCTTCATTCATTTCTGAAAACTATCGTTGCACTTCCCATCTCGAATGTGTTCTGAACATCGTGTTCCGTCGTCTCGGAGAAGGCTGGCTTCTTCACCTCCTCCGGCCTGGCGGACACTCGATGATTCGTCTCGCTCCTTTTTTCCACTTCATCTTTAAGGGAGCGTTTTGTGGTCACATCAATGACAAATTCCAATAGAATGGATGTCTCCATTTCACACAACACATTGTCGTGGTCATTCAATTTGTGAAACGACTCTTCGCGTTTATTCTGGATTGATGGGACACTGTCTCCATGTTAAGTGCTTTTTGTACATAATAACAGACATAAGATAGAAAATATCTGTCACGATTGTGAAAGAAAAGACGAAATATGTCCAGTATGTCCAAACTCTGACCAATCCAACGATCCAACCTTCAGTTAGGGGAATTGAATCCTGTCCACAGAATGAAGTGCCAGATCAAAGTGTATTTGGGGTGGGATTGTTGTAGAAGAACAGAATATCGTTGGGACGACGAAAGAGGGTCATCCACGGTGAGAAAAGCGAGTGGGAACAGAATCAGTCATGAACGTGCAAAAATCAAGAGGGCAAAGAGTCAGTGAGTTGTCTGTCGGAGTGATTGGCGATAATATTGAATATCTCTCCGATCAAGACATAAACGATTGAAAATGAATGAACAGTGGAGAATGAATCATAGAAACGGAAAGTTGTGAGATGAGTGTTGTGTGGAGTGCTGAAAAGAATGAAAAAGACGAACTCCCGTCAAGCAAATGAAAAGGAGACGATGTGATGAAATGAAGCGAAGGTATGTTGGAGTCTTCCTTAAACCAAGAAAAAGTGCGACGATACTCTCTCCTTCGGAGAGGGTGTGATTTCAGGATTGTTGAACAAACCCTGCCTCCTGTGCTCCCTCCTCGTCATCCGGAAGTGAGGTGATGGCGTTGGAGACTGTGTGGAGTGATGGTCGGTCGTCTGGGTTCACTTGGAGACAGGTGATAATCAGGTCTTCCATTTCTTGCTTCAACCCATTCATGTTTGGAAGGACTCCCGTTCCCAGCTGCCGTTGAGCATTCACTGCATCCTGTTCAGCGAACGGCACAAGACCAGTCTCGATTTCCCACAAGACGAGGCCAAGACTAAAAACTGCTGCTTTTCGTGGGTCGACTTGGCTCGCATATGCTTTGTCCTCTTCAGCTTTCACAGCCTCTGGTGCCATCCATCGTCGTCCCTCTTGTGCAACTGGCGCTTGTCCCGACGTTGTCTGCGATTGGGCTGGTTGGTGTTGGTCAGGTTGCGAATCTTTCAGTTTCAGACAGACAGAACCGGCTGCGTCGAACATCACCCAATGCGAGGAGAGCTTGCTGAGGATGGGAGCGTGTTGGTTGGATTCGGCGATCTTCTGGAGACCAAGTGCCAGCTGTCTCTGAACCACCCTCTTCACGATTCCTGTTTTGTGTTCGGATTTGTGGAGTCTGTTGTAGAGCGTGTCATCTTCTCGAACAGCGGTTGATTCAAGCTTCTCCCCACATTGCACAGCTTCGACGAGATTCAATTTCGGGTCGATGGACTCGGCTGGGAAAACTGCACGTGTACTCATTCCATCATTCGATTCTTTGGCTGTAACGATTGAATTTCGAGTGTGGATCCCTTCCTGTGTCTGACAAATCTCTTCCATCTTCTCCTCCCCAGAAACGACGATTTGATCTTCCATCTCTTTCTGTGGCTGCGATGGTTCTGTTCGCTTTCTTCTTCGGAGAATGACGATGATGACGATGGCAACAAGAACGAGGACGCAAATCGAAACGATAAGAGGGATCAGCCACGGGAGAGTCTTTCGGAGTGCAAGGGCGCGAGCTTCTTTGGCATTCACTTTGAATGCGAAGGACTCAGTCTCTCCGCTTCGTCCGAAGGCGACCAGACCGATCCAGCCAGCGTCAGGGTCGAGTTCTTTGAAGGTGGAGGTTGGAAGGGTGAGGGCAATGTGTGTTTCGTTGTGCGCGGTGACGAGATCGGTTGTGAAGGGAAAGACTTGTTCTTTTGGATCCGAACTGTTCCCCTCCTCTCGGACAACAAACGAGATTCCACATGGAATGAGATGAGTTCCCTGTAACACGACCGAATACGCAGTGCCTTTCTTCGGAAGTGTGGACGAACAGTTCGTTGTGTTGAGTGTTGGGACGAAATAAGGTTCGGCAACAAGTTTCCCTCCGCTGGTGACAGCACAGTCAGGTTCGGCAAGAAACCAGAGACTGCTCTCTGCAGCGTCTGTGTTGGATGATGCAGCTGTCAGGTCGACAGTGTTTGTTCCTGTGCAGCGGATGTTTCGGGAGAGCGATGGGAATGACTGGTTGAGAGGGGCGTTTTGTGTGAACTCCATGAACGACATCTTCAACTTGCTGTTGTCCACACTGATTGCTCCCTGTGGAAGATGGGTGAAGGAGACAAGACGAGCTGTCGCTGAACATGTTTTGAGGACGATCAGAGGTGTTGTCCAGTCGCAGAGACCTTCTTCTGATGTCGCCTGTTCGTCGTTGGTGGTGAGAGAAGTGACTGAGCCTTCAAAATCACATTCTTCCAGCGATACTGTTGGTTCGATTGATCCGTTTCCTTCCACAGACATCAGAAGGAGCGAGGAGCATGCGGTGTGGGTGACATTCCCAAGGTGGACAGAGGTGAATCCAGTGAATGTCAGGAGAGTGGTCGTTGAGAGAAGAGAGGTCAGTGTGACCTTGCTCAGATCAGCCGAGCCGCCTGTCACTTCCAACAACGACGACTCGATTGGAGAGGCCGACGAGAAGACACACGATGTGACTGTCAGAGATCCACTTGTTGATTGGAGGACTGATGTGGATCGTCCTGTGGAGAGAGAGAAGGCCAGCAAGGAGAGTGTGAGGGCATGCGACACACTTCCTGTTTTGTGGTTGATGAGAGAGCCTTGAGAGGAGACGACGACAGTGCTTTGGGCACCTTTTGATGTGATTTCTGTCTTGTCCTGTGTCAAGTCAAGCTGCCCAAACAGCTGAGCGGTATTGTGGATGGTGATGAGTGACGGATTCCCGCTGACGAGATGCCCGTCTGCTTCGTCCAAACTGTGGCACGGGTATGATTCATTCCCACAGCCCCACGCATCGCTTCCGTATTCATGAATGTTGATTGTGGTGTGTCGGTATGGATGGAGATAGACAAGCAGAGTCGCTTTGTGGAATGGCGACGCTGGGTTCTTGCTCTCATCGAGAGTCTTGAAGAGAGAGTCATTTGATGGATTGCCTGGAATGGGGAACAAATTGTCAGAAATTCTCTCAATCTCCTGATCCAAGTTGTTTCCTTGAATGAGAAAGCGGGTCATGTCTGCGGTGGTTTCATCCACAACGTTGTTGAACGAGACATTTGAGAGTGCGATGGATCTTGCACTCTCCAAGACCACCACGGCTCCTGCCGATTGATGCAGTGTCAGGTCTTCGAAGGTAACATTGCTCAGTTCAAGTCTTTTTGTCAGCGCAGAGTTTGACAGTTTGGAGGCAGACGACATCGAGATGAGCGGATTGGAGAAGACGAGAGGAGTGTCTGAGATGTTGAACTTCGTTCCAGACACGGAGATGATTCCATTCTCACAGATCAGCACAGGTCGAGTCTGAGTGGAGTTCAACATGATGATTGAGTCCGACAAAATTCCCTTTGCAGTAGAATGGACTGTCCTGATCAACGTCAGATCGAGATCCCACTGGATGACCAGACCATGAATCTCAATCGTTCCATCTTCCCCAGCCTCAACAAACTCTGACTCAGTCTCGTCAAGGATCGTTTGCTGTTGAATGGTCACGAAGTAATCTTCGTTCATGTAAACTTCAGGATTGCACATGAGCTTGATTGATTGCTTGGACACTCGCGATGTCTCCAAGAAATTGAAGCCGCTTTGGAGAACGATTGGTGCTGGGATGTATTCTCCTGTCTCACTTTTGGGGTGGATGAACGGCAGGTATTGACTAATCGATGAACAGAAGGGTGCATATAAATATGAACAGTGCGGTTCTTGAAGCTTTGTGTCCGGTCGGATCTCCAATTGTGGGTATTGGAGATTGAGTCCATATTCCGGGTAGTCTTCCACTTCGATGTGTTTGTATTTGGTTGGGTCGGTCAATGAACGGCCGCTGTACGAGACAGGACCGTTCCCAAACGTATCGAATATGAAATCACCGAATGTCCGATCTGCTTCATAACCAGTTTGATAAAATGACTCGGCGAAAGACTTCGAGAAGTACAGATCTGTCCCTTCCGTTGGACGGCCGTTTGAACTCGCTTGAAATCCGAAAGTGATCAAGTTGTCTCCTCCGTTGCCGTCGATGAACCCTCCTCCTCCTTTCGTCGCATAACAGTCAAAGAAAGTTGGGAATGCGTACGTCACGCCCAGAATCTGCGGACCGAAAGAATCTGTTAAGGTGATTCTTCTGTCACCAGTGTTGTTCAAATAGAATCCGCCGCCAAACTCAGCGACACAGTTGGTCATCGTTGAGAGTCTAAATTCTGGAGCTTCATAGCCTTCGATATTGAGTGTGTTTTCGTAGAAGAACCCGCCTCCTCGAAGAGACGCCTTGCAGTTGAAGAGGGCGACTTGGAGTGCGAGTTTGGGAGGATCAGAGATGAACAAGGCTCCGCCATTCGAAGCACAGCAGTCGATGAACGGGATGTCGGAGATGTTGAGTGCTGTGGAATGGGCATTGAGGAAGGCGCCGTTGGAGGTTGTCGAGATGTCTGTGACTGCTGAGACCATTCTTTGAGTGTCCTGTGTCTGCATGGTGAACGATCCGCCTGTTGCAACGATGCACGATGTTCCATCGAAAGACAGCGATGAGAATATGCAGTCGAAGAGGGAGAGAGTTCCTGAGGTCTGAAACATCGGGTGTTGAGACACAGTTCCATCGGATGTGAAGATGGAGGATTGAAACACGGCTGGTGACTCAGAATCGATGATGAACATTGGAGCTGTGGATGGTGAAGTGAGGAGGAAGCGGAACTTCTCGATCTGGAATTCGTTGGATCCTTGATGATGGATCAGAGGTGTCGAATGAATCATTCGGACGAGAGTGGTGAACTCCGGGTCTGATTGATATTGAAAAGACACCGATTGAGTGGACTGCAGAACGAGTGGGCTCATTGAGACCTCGCGATCCTTCGTTCGACAGAAATAGATGGACAGATAGTCTGTTGACAATAAGATGTGCGAGAAATCAATCTTTCCGAATTCTGACGCTGGGATGCTATAAGCGGTACTTGCTGTTTCCATTGTGATGTTGTTCTCATCGATGACATAGACCGAAGTGACTGGTTGGATTGTGCGTTTGGTTCCCGTCTGATCAACAATGGACACACGGCTATTCAAAGACGAAAAACCATAGAAGGGCTGAGGTGGATCAGAGAAAGTGTCATCAGCGACGAGGATGTCATGTGCGACATCGTCATCCTTTCCGCTGTTCTCGAAGAACTGGAGGGTGGCGTCTTGGATGGCATCAAATGGAGTGTTTTTGAGATAGAACGCCCCGACAAGTCCAGCGACAGAGTGGCAGTGTGAGATCGACGCCGTACCACTGATTTTGGTGGCAGAGAATGCATCAATACCCGCTGCTCCTTTGCCTTCTGTTCGAGTCACCAGATGAAGAATGGTGTTGATAAGAGAGAACGATCCGTCAGTGACAGAGACGACGCATTCGGTACTGGACAACCTGGTAAAGAGTCCATTTTCGATTGAGGATTTCGTGGCAGCGCCCGTGACAGTGAGAAGAGGTGCTGATGATCCGGTGATGTCTTCGAAGAGACAATGGGAGAGACGAGCTTCACCAGCCGAGAACACGAAGAGAGGATGCGAGATTCCGGTCAGATTCACGAGACGAAGAGACTGTCCAAGGAAGGATGTGGCACGTGAAACGGTGACTAGTGCACTGCCTGGGATTGGAGAGAGGGAGAGTGATCTGAGAGCGAGATCGACTTGACCCGTGGTATCGACGTTGAGTGAGAAAGACACTTTCTCTTCCTTCTTGTTCTTCACACTTTCCGCACAATACTGAAAGATTGTTAGTGAACACTGTGTTGCTAAGGTGGCAGCTCCGAACGATCCCGACCCGATCCTGATCTCTCGCTCCGCACCCACTCCCACTTTCCCCACAGCTGCACTCAAAGCCGAACATGGCTGCGTGAATGAGCAGGGTCCATCGCTTCCACCGTTCATCACGAAGAGCACATCTGAGCTGTCGTCCCAAGAATCAGACGACCAGACATTGCCATAAGAGAGCGAACGATACTGATAGTGTTCGAACAGGTTACAGTCAGGACGATCGCTGGATCCGCCGGCTGTGTTCGCCGAGAAGAGGCAATACTTCAGGAAGCCACCCTTCTCAATCATTAGGATCTTATCAGAACTTGCTGTGTTCGAATCAAAGACAGATGAGGTGACATCACACGTCTGTGTATGTGCGGCTGCTCCAGAGCCTGATGGCGTGGAACAGCTGACAAAACGACACGAAGTGATCGAATCAGACGAAGAGACTGAGAGACACACTCCACCCCCATCGTACCCCGCCGAGCATTCAGTGAAGTTGGAGTCGACGATGGTTGTGGGGAGGGAGAGAGTGGTGTTCTCAGTCAGACACAGCACAGCTCCCCCACTGCCGGTCGCGGCGTTGCATTCGGTGAAGGCACATCGAGTGATTGTGAGAGGCGACTGGCAGACTTTTCGGATGGCTGCTCCGCCTGGTTGGTCATCCACTGAATCTGGATCAGCTGTCATCTGTGAGAAGGTACAACCAGTGAACGTGATGGGCGTGGACGATGTGGCATATGAATAGCCGAGTGGAGGAGTTGGGGAATCGCTACCTGAGACGGAGAATGGCGACCAGAAACGATGTGGAGTGAGACCAGAGTATTGACCGGAGAACGAATATGGTGACGACAAGTGTTTGGTGAATGGTTTAAGAAAATGCCCAAATGCGTCGTGAACGAAAGAATCGAGGAAGGGTGTTGGGCTGGTCTGGCAGATCGCGAATGTTGTGTTCTGGCAGAGGAGAGATCCGCCGAGGTTAAAGTCTTGAATCAGCGTTCCTTGGAGGGCACCAATGCTTTCCTTGACTGAGACGCCGAGGCAGGTCTGGGAGAGACGGGAGTCGGATGGGGTGTGGGTGTTGTGAGTCGATGTCATGTTGGCGAGGGAAGTGGATAAGAGACACGAAGAAAGCTCCATTTTGGATCTGTCTGTGTTGTGAGATGAAGAGAGATCAAAAAGGAGAGAGTTTCCGCATGTCAGTGTGTGAGATGAGAATGACATCGATGATGCTGTGATGGTGAATGGTGACGTGGAATCAGATGATGAAATGTGTGTAAGTGGATGTAATACATTGCTGGTAGCTTGTATTTTCGTTCGGATTACCTGGAAGCTTGATTCCAATGGAAATGAAGAATCAGATTCCAGAATGATTGGCGAAGTCCCAATTGATGTCGTAATCCTGCAATCGGAAAGAGATAACGATGATCCAACAATTGTTGCCAACGAAGGTGCTTGAGTCGAGTGCCTGAATGTGGGTGAATTGGGAGGCGATTGTGATGCGAGATCACAACGAACTGATTCCAGCTTGACAGTGGAATTGTGGAGAATGAAAATTGAAGATGATTCAATCCCATGTTGTTTGGATGGCCGATATGTTGTTGTTTCTCCGTTCGGGGATTTGGATCGGTGTTCCGATTGAAAGTGGAGGGTTGAGGCAGAACCAGCTAAATGAAGGGAACGAGAGACTAATAAGAGAGCTTCTCCATAATAAACGCTGGGCCTAAGGTGTACTGTGCTGTCAAGACCCGAGATAGCTTCGGTATTGCTCTTGTTTGGTATGATGGATTCCAGTGAAATGGCTGGGTGTGGAGAATCGGCGAAGGGGAATGAAGATGAAGGCCAAATTACATTCAGAAAGAGGATATTCAGCAGGAACAGATGTTGGATCATCGGCAAGAGTCTTCTGAAGACCATTCTATGGGTCGATTAGTCATTCCTGAAGCGAACAATCATAAGAGAACAAGAATATGATAATGACCTTGGATAAAAATCGATAGTTACCACAGCAGCCATATAGATGAATCGATGAAGATCAAACCTTACTTCGCATTCTCCTTCTCCAATCATAGTGGAGTCACCAATCGGCAGGCTTCTGATTTGATCCCAGTGATCCCAGTCGGATCTGATCCCAGTTCATTTCTGCAATACCATTTCGTTTCTTTTCACTATTTTCCTTCTTGAAATATATGATATCTGAATAGAAAACCGAGATGAAATGAAAATGTTCATTAGATCGAACAATAACATGAGTCTTTTTGTGACTCACAATTATGGCGTATATGATGTAAATTTCCGAGTTTCTGAATGTCGTCCGAAGAATAAACAGTGAATAATTCTTGGATTTGCACATAAAATTGATGATATGTCCAAAACAATTGAGATGAGAGTGAAATCCAAATTTATGGTTAAGACCGGATGAACTGCTTCAGAAGGAATGAGCTCGATTCTGGGAGATGGGGATGGCGAATAGGGAGTGCGAGTTTGTAAAATTGAAAGTGAGAAGAGCCGAGAGATGCCCACTTCGTGGATGTGCAACGCCGCTTGGATCGACGCCGTCAGAACCGTCGCAGAGCAGAGGAATACGAACAGTGACGAGAGCACAGCGCGGAAGGGGTCGGTGGGCGAGTGGTGGGGAGTGAGTGAGGAGAACGGGGAGGACGAGGGGCGGCGAGGCGCGGTTTTGTTTGTGACGAATCGAGATCTCAGTATTGTGATTAGCGGTTGGTTTTGGGAGGAGAAGGCAGGGGCGGTCGAGAGAGGACGGACAACCGTGGCATCGTGTAGTTCAACTTCGGGAAGGTCAGTTTTGGGATTGTTTTTCCATCCTTCCCAAGATGCGATGGGACTTCATCTGTTCGGTTTGAATTTGATGCTGCAAACAGTATGTCTTCCTCTGCATCATCTAAAGTCTATTCTGATATTCTTTTCCTCTAATCCCTCGCGATTTCCTAACGGTCAGTCGAGTGTGGAGAATGGTCTTCCCCGATCTGCCTGTCTCTCGTTTGTATTCTGGGTACTCTTCTGAAAGCAAGAAGATCCGGTGCCGCTCCAAAATCTGTCGCCTCTCAAGCATTTTTCCAAGCGAGCGATGAATTGCTATGATCGGTGTTTTTGCGAGCCTAGTGCACTCAACGCGGGAAAAAGTGTCAATGCTTACAATTGGTCCTTTCTTCCATATTGCAGCATCACAACAAGTATCTATGACAGAATCTGCGCTGAGTTCGAAAGCAAGTCCATATGTTCTTCTGGCTGAGGTGGGGCTTCCGGACGATCCGTTGGTGAGTGAGGAGATGCTGGCGATGGAGAGCTAGAACGAGAAAGTGTTTGGAGTTAGTGTGGGCGATCTGTGAGAGGAGAGAGTGGATTTGTTGATTCGGTTGTGTGTGTGATCGACTAGTTGAGAAGAATGTGGAACGAGAAGAATAGGACGAATCAGAAGCCAATTGAAGAGTTCGTCGAGCTGTGTGTGCATGTGACTTTGAATTGTGTGGAGAAGACAAATCGGTCACTTCCCTTGACTTTTCTTCACTCTTCTTCTCTTGTTAACTCCTGTTCTCAACACCATTCTCCTTTAGAATCATGATTTCGGTTAAAAGACTCGAAAATCAGCAAAAGACAGGTCTTTGTGAGAAAGAGGAAAATCGAGTTTGAAATTGAATGAGGAAAATCTCGAAACTCCTATTTAAGAAAGTGATGTCAGTCAAAAATTGGGGACTGGGATCAATTGATCCCAGTTTTACCTGTTTTGATCCCACCACTCAAAAGCCTGCCAATCGGTGTCCTGTCACCAATCGGTGCTTTTTTCTTGAAAAATCACTATTGGTTAAACTAAGAAAAAAATTAAATGTTACAATTATACTCCCACCCGATCCCGAGAAAACCTCAAAATACCTTTAACGTTACGAATACACACATTTTTTTCAACTTTTTGCCCTCATTTCTCAACAACCAGCCACCCGTTTTGAATCAAACAAAATGCATTAGGGTCGGATAGATCTCGACAAAAGATGAACAAAAAATAAAACGATTTTTTTCCTAAGAAGGTTTTATCGTGAAAAATATGGGTTTTTTTCGATTTTCCCAAATACCCAGAATTTTTTCTCCAATTTTTTTTCAAAATGTTTGTTTCACCAAAAAAAACGTTTCTGTGAAAAATTTCATCAAAATCGGTTCACGGGTTGTTGAGATATTGCCAAAACGATTTTTTTCTTCGGGCAAAAGGGGGTATTTTGAGGTTTTCTCGGGATCGGGTGGGAGTATAATTGTAAAATTTTATTTTTTTCTTAGTTTGACCAATAGTGATTTTTCAAGAAAACAGCACCGATTGGTGACAGGACACCGATTGGTGACTCCACTATCAGTTGGTTTGGATCCCCTGGAAAATGGCAACTATTACCAAAGAAAGGGCAGATCTGATTCGCTACTTTAAATGGACAAACAGACGTATATGGTTGATCCAGAACTATTCAAACGTGTATTATGTCCGGAATTACCTTCCAGCACCATCGATTTCATCTTATCAGAGATGAAAGACCACGGTCCAATCTCTCGAGCCAATCTCATCCGTTGGTTCATCGTTCGAACTGAGGGAATTGCTTCCCTCAGTTCGGGCATCATCTCGGCGGCTCTGGCGGTTAGGATCCAACAAGTCTCCCAGATCAAAAAAAAACTTGCCGACGAGGAGAAGAACGAAGATTTCACCATCAGCCTGAGACGAAAGCTGACAGATGATCAGGAAAGGATCATACTACATGACATTCTAACCAGCTACGTGGGTCACGCCCCTTGGACGATTCAAAATCTCCAAGATCGGGCGGCCCGAGATTCATCGTGCAGTGTCGGCAAGAATTGGGCATACGACTTCGTGTCAAGGCATTCGGATCAGATCACAAAAAAGAAATTCATACCCAAAGAAAAATCACGAATGTTGGCGGATCCTCATAAGATAATGCAGTATCGAACGGATTTATCAAAATTATGTCGAACAGTCCCGTATTATCTCGTATATCAAACCGACGAAAGCCAATACCACTTTTTTGAAGATTCCTACAATAGAGTTTTTATCGTTTCCGCGAAAGACAAGGACAATCAGATGCTTCCCGTTGATCGAAGTGAGAAAGCACTCACGATCCTTCCTTTAATTTGTTTGGATGGATCCTCTGCTCCACCATTCGTTGTGACTGGCGCCCGGATTGATCCGGTTGACATGGCGATGATGGGGGTTCGTGTTGGACGAGATTGCCATGTGATCGAAACAACATCACAATGGATCGACTCAGACATATTTTGCACCTTTTTACAGTCTGTGGTCATCCCAGACATCAACTCAAAGAGAGCTGAAGAGGACCGACTCGTGATTCCTGCAGTACTCATCGTTGACAACTGCGCCACACACAAAACAGACAAAGTAAAAGAGATTCTCCGCACAAATAACATTCTTCTCTGCACATTCTCACCCAATTCGACTCATTTACTTCAACCTCTGGATCTGACTATCTTTTCGGTCTGGAAGAGGTGTCTAAATACAATGCGAGGATTAGCCCAAAACGAAACGTCTACCTCGATTGTAGCGAAGGCAGTCTGCGCCTTCAAGCAGGCGTCAACGCCTGTTCAGGCTAAGCGAGCTTTTGAAGTTGGAGGGATCACACTCTCCCGATTCGGAGTTACCATCAAGCCTGTGGTGGATCAAGCCCGATTTAGGACGATTCTTGAGAAAGTTGAAATCACCAACAAGCAAGCGAACGGTGTCATAAAACCAACCAAACGATCAAAGTCCACGAATTTTGGTCTCATTGACCTCTCTACACCTCCCAAGTCAAGACGGTCCATGAAGTAGATTCAGTTTTTATCTTACATACCTTTATACGTCATTTCGTTTAATTCCACTCACTTTTTCGTTGAAAAGACAGTGTCAGAAAAATGAGGATTGATTTTACGTAAAAATGAGAGCGGAGTTCAGATCTGCCCTTTCTTTGGTTTTAGTTGCCATTTTCCAGGGGATCCAAACCAACTGATCTGATGAACCTACCAGCTCTCATCCTTGTTCATCATCTCTATGTCGAAGCCACGTCCACAAAACGAACATCTTCGCCATTATCTCTCCAGATGGCTTTTACTCATTACACAGAAGCCGCAAACATTTCTGGAAATGAACGAGCCTTTGTGCCACAAATAGGCCTGAACCACGGAACGTATCAATCGAATTCGTATATAGTGGAGTCCGTCTCCCTTTCACTGCATGGATCAGACACGACAATCTGCCATACATCATCATTGGCCAAAGCGGAAACATCAAATGATCTCAACCGGGACGACCAACCAAATTGAAATGAAAACACAACTCCATTCATATTTATGTTCTCGAATTCGACAATGTCAATGTCGCACATCTCATTGGATAGTGGATGGCGCGGCACGAGTGTCGGAAGAATCTCGTCGTCCAGATTGACGATTGACAACTGCCCGATCATCTCCAACCCTGAATCGTCTCCATTTGTGATGGACAACGGATGGGATGACATTGGAAGCTCAATTTTCTTTGTTGATTGTTCTCACCGTTCGATTGACAAGTCGAGCCTTCTCGCATTGGTTAGCCTCACACCGTCCCACACAACCCACTCCCGCCACACAGACACCGAACAGGAAGTGTCATCAGCATTGGTGAGCTGTTCTGGCCTCTCGCTGTGCGACACTGATCTCGTGTTTGGAAGTGGTCCGTTGGTTGGGTTTTCGTCGTGGACGGAACAAGACACGGGATTGTGGACGAAGTTGGAGACAGTGCTGATTGGGAGTCGACTTGTGAACATGACGAGTGGTGAGTTGAGGGGGAGTGGGAAGGGAAATGAAGCGTTGGAAGGTTTTAGTGGATGTCAAAAGATTCTGGATTCTTCTGTGACTCTGAGCACGAACCATCTTTGTGGAACAACATGCATTGTCATGAACTTGGGAGGGAGTCTTCTATGCTCGAACTCGTCCTTCTCACACTGTCAAGACTCACTTGAACCCTCCTACACCTATCCAGATATCACTCTGATTCACAAGACAATCTCTGCCGGTTATTCCTTCTCTCGTCACCAACCATACAACTTCACGTTCCGTCGCTGCACATTTCTCTCGATGACACGCACATCCATCTATCTCTGGGACACAACAGGTTCACTTGCAGTGTCTGAATCCTCCTTCTCAAATTGTTCTGCTGCGACGAGTCATGGGGGAGCCATATGTTTCAATCACTTCCCGTATCACTTACCAATCTCAATCTCTTCATCGCTCTTCGTAGATTGTTCAGCTGAACAAGGAGGAGCAGTTTGCGTTAGCCCAGCAAGCGACTGCACGATCGTCAATGTTCTTTTCAGGAACAACAGCGCAACTACGCGTGGAGGTGCTCTCTCAATGATGTCCGTCGATCGTTTCACTCTTTCTAACTGTGCCTTCGAGCTGTGTGTCGTTGGGACTGCTTCGAACAGCTATGGAGGAGGAGTATGTCTGTATAATGACCCGTCCCCCACAATGGATTCTGTTCTCTTCAGAGAATGCAGTGCTTTGAAAGGAAATGACTTTGCCTATCCTGCTTCTCTTCCGATTCAAACACATCCGCCATCCTTCACGAATTGTGATTCAACTTCACAAATGTCGAATGTGTACATACTCAGTTTTGGCGTCCTTGACGAGACTCTGATTCCTGCTGTGCCCGACACCTCAACTGCAAATCTTGTGGGTATTGTGAGCACTCCAACTGCTGACCAGACATCATCGAAGATCCAAATGAAAGTGTCCCAGAATGTGGATGGGAAGATGTTGGTTTTGGTGGACAACACGAACAACCACGAACCGCCAAACGACGACTCTTCCCCAGCGATTGGTCGTCTTTTAACATTCGAATTCATCTCGTCGACAGATTCAGCGACTCAAGAAGTGTCATTTGGAGAATGGGAAAAACTGCAATATGGATCGATTTATTGTGTGATTGGGTCGTCGATTGCAAAGACTCGCCTCTCATTTTCATCGATTGGTCTGACAACACCGAATCCTGCTCGGATTGTTCAACTTGTTTGTTCTTTGGGATCTGGAACAGACCACTGCTGGCTGCAATTGAAGGGTCGAACACTTCCAAAAGGAAGATACACCGTGAAACTTGTTGGAATTGATGACTTCTCGTTCTCGATTGAATTTGATGGAACGACAGGGTTGAACACTCTGAACATGTTCTCGTCTCGTCATTCAGAATCGTTATTTGGAGCTGGAAGCAAACTGTCGTTCTCGACGACATACGAAGTGGAATCGGTGACATTCGAAGACGACACTGAACCCTTCTTCCTCGATCCTCCTCGCCTCATCTTCACCACACCCGCAGAACAGCCTCGATTGATTTCAGTTGGCACTGTCAGCTTCAAAGACGATTCGAAGAAAGACATCGTTCTGATCCCTCTCGTCGGTGTTATCTGCCAAACGACGAATATCTGCTCAAACTCCGTTCGTCGTCATCGGAGTCTGTCTCTCTCCCAGTTGTGTTTTCCGCAGGTGACTCAGGAACAATCGAAGTTATTGTTCATTCGCACGACTCCAACCAAATCAAACTGAAATATGGAACGACTTACACAGTGGAAGAAGTATCGACTGGAGTAACGAAATATCTGTTCATCGGTTTAGGAGAGAGTGAAGAAGAGTGAGATACATCTCTGACATGGACAGAAACACAGAGAGAAGATATTGGGTCAGATACTTGGGAGAAAGATACCCACACAACCAGAACCGAAGATGAAGAAGAACCCTGAAGATGAAACTTGTCGAACACAATGCCGACAACCAATCCTCCAGCCCGAAGGCGAATGAACTCGAAAGATAAGCGTGAAGAAGTTAAAATCAAACGAAATCAATGTGACAGGGTGGGAGGGAGGTCACTCTTCTTCACTCTCTCCTAAACCGATGATCATTCTTCAATGATCTGGTTCAGGACAGAGCTCCGAAGAGTGAGACTTGGGAGTCAAGGGCAAGATGTAGTGTTTCTGGATCACACCCGACTTGACCGACAACCGCGCACCTTCAGCGACTGAAGGGATTGACTCTCCCTTGCGGATCCTTGTGGAGATCCCTGCATGCTTCGGAGCATACGGTTTAAAAGAGTCTGGAATGTCAGACTTTCTCATCCTTTTTCGAACCAGGTCGCGGACCTCATCCACTCTCCGCTCTCTTCCACTCGTAACATCGAAGAAGAGGCCCACCATCTCCCAGTCCTTTGGCCGTTCGGCCCGAATCAATTGCACAACCTTCTCCAAACTCCCCGTCATCCGCAACTCATCCTCGATCTCGTCCTCTCTCAACACCACTCTCTCTGGTTCCGGACTTCGCTTCAGTCTAGCGATCAAGACAATTGTATTCCCACTCGCCTCCAATCCGACACTCCCACATCGAATCGATGTCATCTCTGTGTATCTCATGGCATGATTCAAGATCATCGAGGTTGCCACAACCTGTTGCCAGTCCCCACAGGATTGTGCCACTGTTTTCATCCCCTTGATCCCATCCTCCAGTTGCTTCGCATCGAAAATCTCCCTATACCTCGCCTGCTTTGGCTCAGTTCGCTTTTGTCCGCGGAAGTACAGTTGGACAGCCTTGGATTGGCTGACGTCCTCCACCCCAATATGCTTGCACAGAAAGCTCAACGCCGATCGTGCAGTCTCCTTGGATCTTGTCCCCCCCGTCCTCTGCGAGAGGAAATTAATGACTGCCGCATCATCAATGGATTCCCAGTCTCTATTCTCAACAACACACCACTTGATCCATCTCTTCATCTCACCCGCATAGTTGCTCCTTGTCTGCTCCGTGAGACCATTCTTCCAAACCTGAGCAGCTTCCTCTGAGAAGTGTTTCATCTTTCCCAGCTCGTCCCAAATGTCCGTCGAATCCAAAAGCATTTCAGGACTCCATCCGGTAATCTTGCCCCGCTTGCCTTCAATCCCATTCCCTCGACCAACACCTCTCTGCTTCTTCCGACTATCAGTGTCTTCTCTGCTACAGTTTTTAACTCTGCCACGCCCAACAGCGCTGGCCAGTCGAACGCCACCACTAATGCTTCCCCGCCTTCTCTCGCGATCTTTCGTACGACTTGCAGAAGCAAAGGGTTCGGAGGAAAAGCATAGACCACCTCTTTCCTCCAATCCACAAGCAGCCCGTTTGTCGCCAATGCCGTCTTCTCCTTCTTCCAACTGGCGTACCGCGGGAGTTGTGTGTTTTCTTCCGAGGCGAACGCATCTAACGTCGGAAGGCAGCTCATCTGAGAGCATAACCTCCTGAACACTTCCCTCTTGAGCATGTAATCGGATCCGTCCTCCATTCGGGACAGACGATCCGCCAACTGGTTGTCTGCGCCGGGGAGATGCACCGCCATCAACCTTCCCCGGAATTGTTCCACCTCGCAAAGGATATCTGTGAGAAGCGGGAGGAGACTCAACGAACACGCCAATCTGTTCACGTCGAACACTGTTGTAGTGTTGTCGCTTTGGAGGAGAACGTGGTCTCCTGTCGTGATCCTTCCTTCTTTCCTCATCGCCGACAATGTTACTCCGACAGCCCTCATCTCCCTCCAATTCGACGATCTCATTCTCTCCTCCTCCCTGAAGCGGCTCTGAAACACGATTCTTTCTCCTCCCTGTCTCTCCAAGATTGCACCCATGCCCCATTCGGATGCATCCGTTGTCAGAGTCACTGTGGGTATGAACGGGTTGATTGATGCTGAAGACGCTCTCTTCAGACGACCCTTCCACAATTCCAGCTCGTCCATCTCCTCCTTCCCCAACAAGCCCGTCGTCGCGTACGACCCTCGCAGAAGCAACTCCTCCTTCTTGTGTGTTAAATGTCTTGTCCTGATGTGTGCTTGCATTTCCGCCAGCGAGAACGATTGGAGTGTGCCAATGAGCGAGGCTAGGGACCAAACCTTGCTCGGTTTCCCTTTCTGTGCCTGAATGAGTTTGGTGGCGACCTTCTTCCGAGCTGCGACCACCTTCACCTCGGGCACAGTCACGGTCATTGCCTGGCTGTCCCAAACAAAACCCAGGAACTCCATCCTCTGCGCTGGGTGAAGTTGTGATTTGCTTTTGTTGATCGTGAAACCAAAATTGTCTAACTCTGTCAGCACTCTCTCGACCTTGCCCATCAATCCCTCCTCTGTCTCGTCCAGGACTAGAATGTCGTCCAGATAGGCCACCATCCTCACTGTCGGTCTCAGCCGGGTCACGATGACTCGCATCAACTTGGTAAAGATCAACGGGGCTAACGACAGCCCAAACGGCAGGGTCAAGTGCTGGTAGAAACTCCTGCCGTATTGAAAGCATAGAAGTGGTCGAGATGCCTGATGGATTGGCACATGCTGATATGCCAAAGTCAGATCGATCTTGCTCATCCAATCTCCTTGTTTGATGAGCTGAGAGACTACTCTTGTCCCCTCCATCTTGAAGTGCCCAGCTGTCACCAGTTTGTTTGCCGGTCGACAATCGAGAATCCGGCGAAACGTCCCGTCGGACTTCGGCACCAGGAACGAGTTGTTGAGAAGAGTCACTTCCTCTGCTTGGACTTCTTTGATCATCTGTTGCTCCAGTTCCTTCCTTAGAATACCTTCGAATGCGACCCTCTCCTTCTCGTTCTTGAGGATGATTCGCGAGTGTCCCTTGCTGCCTGGAAGTGCGTTGAATGGGATTTGGATCCCGTCCTTCATACTGGGCCACCCTGCCTCGGCCCAACTCACCGCTCTTTGCGAGAGGAACCCACCAATTCCATGGCCCTCCCTCTCGCGTTCCTGCCTTTGAAAGAAACGACCCAGAAGATAGTCAGTAGTGGTAGAAGCGATTTGGGAACCAATCTGAAATTGTCATTGAAATCAAAACTAAAAGTCAAGTCCGATTGACCAATTTTGAATCTTGTATTAAAAGGAATTTATGACATTTTGATGACATCAATATTTGGCCTAAATTCTAAAAATATGTCCAATATTTAGACCTCGTGAAAAGTGTCATTTTTGAAGTAAATATTGACAACATTCGAAAAAATGTTGGCGCTTTTTTAGTGTTTTTCTCTTTTTTATCACAAATCAATGAAATCCAATGTGAGAACCATTTCGAAAAATTCTGAAAAAAATTCTAAAATCTCGGGGACACTGTCGGTCATCGATCAAAAGAGGTTTGATCAAAATCGGTTGAGAATTCGTCGAGCTGCGTACCGAACTTTGGTCCAAAAAGTGACCAAAAAAGTCGATGTTCCGATTTTGCTACTATGAACTGCTTTATGGCTCAAATTGTGTTCAAACACGTTTGATTGCGACGGAAATCATTTTGAAAGGTAGGATTTTCGATAAAAAGCACTTTCTGAAAAAAAAGTTTGATCCGACCCATATCCATGGTCAAAATCTCGAAATTTTTTCTGGGAGGTTTGGACTTTCAGGACTATCATTTTCTGGACCGCTTTCGTCCCCTATTAACGTTTTTACACTCCATTTACTTCCCCGACGTCAGGTGACGATTCGGTGGATCTCGACATTTGTCACCACAAGTTTCGGACACTTTTTCACGAATTTTCACATTTCACTACTTTCACTTCATTTACTCCGTTATTACATCATTTTAACGAACATAAGTCAACGCGAGACGTAAAGCGCATTTCCTTAGTTTCATTTTGTTGGTTCTTCACATCACCGTTTTGACACAACATTTTCGCACTACTTGCACACTATTAGATTTTTGCCCCGATTTTCACTAACAATTCCTTCATTCTCACCATTCGAGAAGGCTGTGCCTGAATTTTCAGAATTTTTTGTCGGATAGTTGTCTCAAAATTTCACTTTTTCGATTCGTCATTTCACAGCTTTTCACAGTGTTTGCATGTTTGAACACCACTTCAGCCCCTTCTTTCTCACATCATTCTCTCCCCATTTCACCTCGAGTTGGACCACTACTCCTCTTCATTTTTCTCACATCACTTCCATTTTGTGGGCCGTTCTCACTTCACTAGCACATCATTTTAGTCGAGTTTTCATCAACTTTTTCTCAAAAACAGAGCAAAAGAAAGCGAAACAAGCATGAATGAAACGGGCAAGTATGAAACTGAGAGGGAAATTGACGATCGTGAAAATGACGTGAAATGTGACACCAATAGTGAAAATGTCGCTTGTGTTCTCGGTTTTATGTCTTAAAAACAACGAAAATGATTCAAAAATGTTCGTGAAATGTTGGATTTTCCGGAAAAATACCGAGATATGAAGTGAGCCGTTGAATGGTGGATCTCTGCAAAAGTCCGGAAAACTCAGTAAACGAGAATTAGTGTGTTGAATTGGAGAAAAAGTTACAGAGAAAGAAACATGAATGAAGTGGTACAAAACAATACACAATGAAAAAACGAAGACTGAAGTGAGGTCAAAAATGAGATGGTAACGAGTGAAAATGAAGTGAAAGTTTTATCAAAACCGAGTGAAACAGAGCTGAAAAAAGAAGAAAATGAGAGTGAAATGATGAAGAATGCATACTTTTACCGAGATCCACGACCGATCCTGAAACCTCAAATATCTCTGCAAAAGTTCGGAAAAAGTAAAAAACGGAGCATACCATGATGATCCTACAGTTCCGGAGATTCCAAAACGCGAAGAATTGGACCGTAATACACATTGTTGAGAATTGAGGGATCGAACCCATTGATCCTCGATCTGAGTGAGAAAACCGAAACTGAGAAAACAACGAATGAAAGTTTATTTTTTGACTTTTTTAATTTGTATTAAATGAATCCAACTGCGATGTACAAGGAAAGACGTCGAGTATGTTCAGAACAAGCATTAATTGAATCAATGAGAGAAGAGAACTGTTCGCTTGTCTCTGAGTATGTCAGAAATAATGTGCCGGTGACGTATGTTCATGAGGGATTGTCATTTTTTATTTTCAATGAAAGAGCAACCAAAAATGAATCGACAAAAATACAATTCACAAATGATTGAGAAAATGATTGATCATACTCTGTCAACAACCAACGAGAATGCAGCAGTGATTGACTCACTTCAGAAGACAACAGAAGGACATAAGACAGCGATATCTTCAATCCAAAAAGTAGTCAGCACAAATGGATCGATCACGACACCAGAAATTGGAGGATTGATCAATGTGAATGGAGCGAAGTGGAACATATCAGAAGGATCACTTCCGAAGTATCCTGGAACATATCCGGCATCAACATTTAAGTCTGGCATTTCAATTTCACAATCGATTTCAGAAACATCAGGAATTCAGTTCAATGGTGATGGCATCGTAATGTGGTCTCCCTGTGACTCACCAGCTTTGTATTACTACGATGAGGACACAGGTTCAGGAGTGTATTCAATATCCACAACAGGAAGTTTTTCTCCACTGTCAGACAGAAGAGTGAAAAGAAATATTGAACCTTATCCCGATGTTCTTGAGCAACTGAATAAAGTGGAAATCGTGCAGTACCAATTCAACACATTCGACTCGAAGATCAACAAAGTGACAAAGCAAATAGAGAATGAGACAGATGAAGAACACTTGAAGAACTGCAAAGAGAAATGTGAATGCTTGAAGAAGGAAAGTGAGAAGAAACACATTGGTGTGATTGCCCAGCAGATCCAAGAAATCTTTCCTGAAGTTGTGAATGATTCCAATCCAGACTGTCTTCAAGTTGATTTTGCAGAACTCTCCTGTTTTTGTATCAAAGCCATTCAGGAATTATGTTCAATTGTCGGACAACAACAGACGGTCATCAATGAACTAATCCAAAAATATAACTCACTGATCAATACTCCAACATGAGATCAACAAGGAATTCATAGTACTCTTTGGTTATTTTTCCATTGATTGTTTCCGTTGTTTCCATCTCAATTGATTCACCAGAACTGTCTTTAAACCAGATCTTCACTGTGGACTGTCGAGTACTTAATTCCCACTTCTTTCGCTTCGCAATCTGTTCGTTACAGAAAGCAACAAACGAGTCATTGAATGCATCAGTCTGAATCCAATCACCATGGATTGTGATGTGCTGAGGAATATCTTTTGAAATGACAGTTGAGTTACCATTCATTTCTTCCCTCACATGGATGAGTTTACAGTCGAGGAAATGAACATATTTTTGGTTTCGAGAATTGGTAAAATCAGGAGGGAGTTGAGCAGTGTGAGAATTCTGAATTGAGAAATAACGTTTGACCATTTGTGATTTCTACAAAAATAAAATATTCAATTTAATATCCTCTCTTCACTTCTTCATAAGCTTCTTGGAGTCGACGATCAATGACATATCGCACTCGTGGTTGTCCATTCTCAATCCAGAACAACCAATATGTTGCTTGATGTAGTGCTAGAATTGGAGGAGGAGGTCCATCTTTGGTTGATGTGAAATATGGATCAAGTTCTCCCTGATTGATTGGTGTTCCTCTGTAGACGATATTCACTGATTCTGCTGTTGAGATCCCTTCTTCACCACCAGCGATTTCACTTCGATCTGTTGGAACCATGAATGTGAAACATGTTGCATCTGTTACTGGTTTTGTTCTCTTATATTCCTTTGCTTTATAGTCAAACATTCGAGTTGAACAAATTGAATTTTCAAACTCTTCTGTTGCGGAACAACCAATGAAATCACCATTCACCATCATCATTTGATAGAACTCTGGTGATATTGTTGACATTGGGAAATTGGGAAAGTTGGATCCAAGCATTTCGAAGTGACCAACATAGTGAGGATTTCTGAAGACTGTACATTCGTTTGGTCTTTCAGGGAACAAGCACATCAGGTTCATGAGATTGTTGAGTTTGATACTGATGTTTGATCTTACTCCCATTGCATTCGCTTTTGTTTGGAATGATTGTGTGTCTATTCTTTCTGCTTTCATGACGTACAACGTCCTTGAATATGTGTTTAAGAGGGATTGTTTTGTAGCATCAGTGATTTGATATCCGTAACAAATTGTTGAGACTTTGTCAACTGATGAAGAAGTTACAGAGCAAGTGAAACTTATGGCTCCAACCTCAGCGACTGTACTGGCGGGTGGAGCATAACTCCTTTTATTGTAAGCTTTCAGTACTGGATTTCCTATCTGTGTAAATTCCTGTGTTACTGGAGAAAAGTCCCCATCAGACATCAAGAGCATGTTGGATTGATCCGACATACTTGTCAAGTCTTTATCTGGAAACAATTCACGACAACCTTGGGAAGATTTTCGAATGACAGTTGAATGTTGAATTGGACAATACACTAGTGAATCGGTTGTCAAGTGAAATCTTAATCGTAAATTACCAAAGATTGAATTGGGATATTGATCAAATGTACTCAGTGGAAGTAGATTCACAAATGGAATAACCAAAGGAATTGTCTTAGTGAGCTTATTTGTGGATTTATTGACGGGAACATAGTAGAATCCACACACACTCTGATCCATTCTCTGAACATTTTCCCACAAACTGTAACAGTGCTTCATATTGTTTTTCTCTTCGTACGACTTGAATGTGTGATACAGAAAAGATTCATGAACGTGATTGTTCTGAAGTGAATTCTCAATAATGTTTCCATGACTGTCAACGAGTCTCATATCTCGAATTGCATCTGAGGATGATTTGTATCCGACGAATATACCGGATAGTCCGACGTACTCTCCTGTTTCACTACTCGTATATGAATATGGAACAGTAATCGTGAGATCAATTCGCAAATGACTCTTCATAAATTCAGTAACATCGTGACCGTCATAGCACAGTGGAACTTCAATCTCATCTCCGATTCTGCATGGCATTGGAGGATTTGTAGGATGCACTTCTTGAATGGAGTAGATGTGCGGTTCTGAATCCCACTGTTTCGGCAGATATGATTGCACTTCAATTTGCTCAATTAATGTCGATGTTGGTTTGGATTGATTTGATCTGATACTTCTCATTTATAGAAAAATAAAAAATATAATATCATTATTTTCTTTTCCCGTTTTCAATTTGGAATAATTCCTAAATCTTTATGTAATGTTTTCAATGTATGATTAGGATAGTATTCGACTCTTGGTTCACCACTACTATATCGTAATACCCACCACGTTGTGGCAGTAGTAGCTAATATTGGTGCTGGAGGATGAGGAAATGTTATCATATCACCAACACTTTGACTAGGATCGTAAACATTGTAGTATGTGTCGAGATTGCCTTGATATATTGGTTGAGATCTCAATGTGACAGCAGTATTCACACCTCTGGAACTGATAGAATCATTGCAGTTCGTTGGACATCCACTTCTCTGTGTTGAGAAGCACAAAAGGAAGTCAGTGTTGTCATGAATCGGTCGCACTCTTGTCATTGTTTCACGAGGATATGTTCCGTCACCAGTGAGTTTCTCTTCAACGAGAGAATCTGTAAGTGATCGCTCCAAATCATCTGGAACAGTGAGGTATGAATCAAGGTTGAGAGTTGATAATGCAAACTGATAGAAGCGAGCTCCAATAGTTGTTGTCGGTTGTTCTGGATAGTACCTGTTTTGTAAAGTCACTTGGATGTTCTTCTGCATTGGATTGTGGAAACAAGTGACTTCATTATCGTAGTGACGGAAGAGAAGCATAATATCCTTGGCATTCACAAGTACCATTTGCTGAGTACAATCAATTCCTGTTGCTGTTGGTGTCTTCTGAAATGGATCGAATGAGATCTTTTCTGCTGGAATTGTTCCAGGACGATTTGTGTACATCTGCTTCAGATTCTCTTTCGCAATGTCTTTAATATTGTATCCAGAACTCATGCAATACACATCATCAATTTGATAATCAAGAATGTTCAATGATATATATTGATCCACGTATGCAGGTTCATTTGTCAGAGCATTGGATGCATTGAGATAAGTGTCTTTGGTAACTGTTGGTTGGAGAAATGATTGACCAATTTGAACGAAATTCTTGGTACATGAGGTTACAAGATTATTCAGAAAAAAGGGACGATGTTGAATACAAGATTGAATTGCTGTTTTTATTTATGGTGCTGTTGCTGTTCCAGTAACGAATGATGATAGTGTATTTTTCAATGTCAGTTCAGGATTCACAGGGCAGACAACAGCATCCCTCATTGATGTACACTTAATTTCAAATCACCGAATAGACATCGTGGATAGTCAGTCATCCCAGAGAATATCAGAAGATCTTCAAGATTAATCGACACGAATTGGCACATCAATAGTGTCACATAAATGTACTTTTCAGTTTCTTTT
>JARBJD010000445.1:0-49758 GCA_033064195.1 Blattamonas nauphoetae
GAGGAAGGAACAGAAGAAGGAGGAAAGAGGAAGGAATAGAAGAAGGGAGGAAAAGAGGAAGGGAACAGAAGAAGGAGGAAGAGAAGGAAACAGAAGAAGGGAGGAAAGAGGAAGGAACAGAAGAAGGGAGGAGCAGGAAGGACAGAAGAAGGAGGAAAGAGGAAGGAAATGAATGAAGAAGGAGGAAAGAGGAAGGAACAGAAGAAAGGAGGAAGGAGGAAGGAACAGAAGAACCGGGAGGAAGGGGAGAGGAAGGAACAGAAGAAGGAGGAAGAGGAAGGAACAGAAGAAGGGAGGAAAGAGGGAAGGAACAGAAGAAGGGAGGAAAGAGGAAGGGAACAGAAGAAGGGAGGAAAGAGGAAGGAACAGAAGAAGGGAGGAAAGAGGAAGGACAGAAGAAGGAGGAAAAGAGGAACGAAACAAAGGAAGAGGGAGGAAAAGAGGAAGGAACAGAAGAAGGGAGGAAAGAGGGAAGGAAACAGAAGAAGGAGGAAAGAGGAAGGAACAGAAGAAGGAGGAAAGAGGAAGGAACAGAAGAAGGGAGGAAAGAGGAAGGAACAGAAGAAGGGAGGAAAGAGGAAGGAACAGAAGAAGGAGGAAAGAGGAAGCTAAATGAAGAAGGAGGAAAAGAGGAAGGAATGGGAAGAAGAGGAAGAGGAAGGAACAGAAGAAGGAGGAAAGAGGAAGGAACAGAAGAAGGGAGGAAAGAGGAAGGAAATAGAAGAAGGGAGGAAAGAGGAAGGAACAGAAGAAGGAGGAAAGAGGGAAGGGAACAGAAGAAGGAGGAAAGAGGAAGCAGAAGAAGGGAGGAAAGAGGAAGGAACAGAAGGGAGGAAAGAGGAAGGAACAGAAGAAGGGAGGAAAGGGAAGGAACAGAAGAAGGGAGGAAAGAGGAAGGAACAGAAGAAGGAGGAAAGAGGAAGGAACAGAAGAACTGAGGAAGGAGGAAGGAACAGAAGAACTGAGGAAGGAGGAACAGAAGAAGGAGGAAAGAGGAAGGAACAGAAGAAGGAGGAAAGAGGAAGGAACAGAAGAAGGGAGGAAAGAGGAAGAAACAGAAGAAGGGAGGAAAGAGGAAGGAACAGAAGAAGGGAGGAAAGAGGAAGGAACAGAAGAAGCGAGGAAAGAGGAATGAACAGAAGAAGGGAGGAAAGAGGAAGGAACAGAAGAAGGGAGGAAAGAGGAAGGAACAGAAGAAGCGAGGAAAGAGGAATGAACAGAAGAAGGGAGGAAAGAGGAAGGAACAGAAGAAGGGAGGAAAGAGGAAGAAACAGAAGAAGCGAGGAAAGAGGAAGAAACAGAAGAAGGGAGGAAAGAGGAAGGAACAGAAGAAGGGAGGAAAGAGGAAGGAACAGAAGAAGGGAGGAAAGAGGAAGGAACAGAAGAAGCGAGGAAAGAGGAAGGAACAGAAGAAGCGAGGAAAGAGGAAAGAACAGAAGAAGCGAGGAAAGAGGAAGGAACAGAAGAAGGGAGGAAAGAGGAAGGAACAGAAGAAGGGAGGAAAGAGGAAGGAACAGAAGAAGCGATGAAAGAGGAAGGAACAGAAGAAGGGAGGAAAGAGGAAAGAACAGAAGAAGGGAGGAAAGAGGAAGGAACAGAAGAAGGGAGGAAAGAGGAAAGAACAGAAGAAGCGAGCAAAGCGGAAGGAACAGAAGAAGGGAGGAAAGAGGAAGGAACAGAAGAAGCGATCAAAAAGGCTGTAACTCATAAACAAACCCAACAAGTGGCTGTTCATAGTATTGTGGCCGTCTCATCGTTGCACCCACGCTGTCTCTTCCTTTTCTGTTCGTACGATGTTTTCTAAACAGTTTTATCTCAATTTTTTTCTAAACTAGTGAAATCAGTCGAATCGACGTGATCAACCCATTTCCGCGTTTTTCTCGAGAATCAGTGAAAAAGGGATCAAATAAGGTTTTGCCCCAATTTTTGTGCTGATCTTGAGAAATGAATCGATTAGAAGAAATAAAAAAGGGGTGTCGATTCTGAGTGGGAATGACCCACTTTAAAAATAAGACTCTGTTCAATCGGAATTGAGAATCACTATTCAGTTCCCAGTATTATAATTCCCGGACTAATTGCAATCCTTGGAGATATAGATATTCTTCTTCTATACTACTGGAGATGGAGACGAGGGGGCTTGTGCCTGGGGCCCAATCGAAGGTATATGCTTTGCCATCCTCATATTCAATGGTGGTTTCACCTTGAATGATGGATGGTTCGGTGTTGGAGGAAGACAGGAGGGAGAAGGAGGAATTCGAGCACAAAACGCAGCCTCCAGTGTTCACGTCCCGAATTGTCGATCCCGACAAATGCGAACTTGTCAGCGACACAACACATCCCAACATCTTCTGACTCAAATGCGGAAGGTGTGGCTGGTGGGAAGACCCAATCGAACTCATGTTCACAAACGAGCAACCAATCAGCGATGACGACATTCTTCCAACGTCTTCTCCATTCTTTCGAGGTGATCGTGTCAGTGAGAGTCCAATCCCGTCCTTTCCCAACACATTCTGTGAGTGAAACGAGCATCCTACAATCGGGTAGATCTAGGCTCAGATCTGAAAAAGTCTAGACGCAGATCTGCAGATCGGTCTAGGCGCAGATCTGCAAGTCTACACGCAGATCTCATTTGTTTCGTTGATAGAACACCTTATTGAACTGATTAAGAAGAATAATTGATGTGAGATGATGAAATAATAGTTTAGGGTCAAAAGAAGAGAGGTATTGATGAGACGGGATTCTGGTCGAGTTGAAGAATGGATCCTGGGTTGATCAAGTCTAATCAAGGACACAACTAATAACTGCTCGACACGACATGGTGTTGTGACGAAATGTGGAGAGGCCATGCTGTGTGGAGCGGAGGAGTCCGTAATACTCGTCGCTTCAGTGTCATCATTTCAAACACAGCATCCTTCACCTTTCTCGCGTCGCTCTCAGTGAAGAGCATCACATACGATCTGATCTCGTCGCCGATGTCATCCAAGTAGTGCGGTTGGTGCGAAGGGTCAATTGTTAAGTGGAACTTCTCGATCGAGGCGAGTTTTGCAGCTGACTCGCTCCATCCCACCCAATCTGTCTGTGTGTCGGTCGTTGTGAGCCAGTCTTTGGAGAGAAGGCGCTCGAGTTCAGTTTTTTGGGAGAGGAGGGAAGAGACCTCGGAGGAGAGGGTGTCGATGCTGAAGGGAAGAAAGGAAAACAGAAAGGAGAATGATTGAGGAGATAAGGGCATGAAAGAACGAAGAGCAAAGACGATGAATGAGATGAGACGCACACTGCTGGTTGGATTCGTCGAATGACTGGTTTGTTGCGGTCAGGATGGCTTTGAGAGTGTCTCGCTCTGTCGTGAGCTGATATATGTTCGTGTGGAGTGTCTCGATGGAATAGCTCTTCTCCTTGTTCATTTTAATTCACTCATCCACCTCCCTCTTCGTCTCCTCCAGCCGCGTGTTGTTCTCCCGCGGCATCTCCATCTTCTTTCGCGTCTGCACCAAACTCTTTTCCAGCGTGCTTTTATCAGCGGGTAGCGAAGCTGAGAGAACTTGGAAGTCTGACATTGTTTCTGTCAGTCGATCGATCTCCCTTTTGAGACGAGTCGGTTCTGATTGTTCCTCTGCCAAGGTTGAACTCATTGTTCGTAGTTTTTTTTCAAACTTCGCCTTGTTGGCCGAGCGCTGTCGTTCGGTTTCGGCGAGCGTTGCTTTCAAGGAATCGATCATTCACAAAAGATCTACATTCGATGCAGAAGATGCTGATGAGTCGACGAGGTGTTCTCGTTCCTGTTTCAGAGAAGAGTCGACGCAGCCATCCTTCTGTTTGTCCACTCCAATCTGCGGTTCGGCATCAGTGTCCAATTCATTCGGAGAGAGACGGTGCTCTTCGGATGTTGTTGGTGCTCCTGTGAACTGCCTCGTTGTGACATGTGCATCTGCATCTGAAGACAGCGTCGGCTGTGAGAATCCTGTCAGATCAGCATGTGGCTCCTTCCCCTTCCCCTTCTCTCCTGCAGTGAGCTGTTCGGCTTCGGTCTCTCCACGAACGAGTCTTTCAAACGCGAGAAATTGTCGATTTGCTCGTCTCGCATGGAGTCGGCGATGATCGTGTTCGACAGGACGAGGCCGTGCTTGTCCTTGTCAGTTGGAGAACAGGGGGGCTCAGCCTCTCCTCCCAAATCTCATGCGTTGTTTCTTCTGTTTCAATTCGCGTCTGGTCTTCATCCGAAGTTGGTTCGTCCTCGTCCTCTCTTCTCCACTCGCTCTCACTTCAACTCGCGCTGTCTTTGTCTGTCGCGTGAGGGTTGTGATGAAAAGGCGCTGTGGTGATTTGACTCATCCGCTCTCGTGTCTTCTGCAATGTCCTCGTTCTTCTCTCTCGTCGTCCTTCACCTTCTCAAACTATTTCGCTGCTTCTCAGCTCGTTCGCCAGCCTCCTCACTGTCTGACCCTTCTTTCCGCGTGTGTTGGCGACTCCGACTGAATTTCTGCCGGTGCCACATTCATCGGATATGTCGGAATCGACGAATAGAAACGCCAGTTGTGGACAGGATCCTGAGACCCTGTCTGCTCCATTAGAATGCGATGATCAGTCTCGCAATGCGGGAACCACACAATGTGTGGTTTAAGGGTGACTTAGTGAGAGTTGGAGGACATCCGAGACGAGTCACGCGATTTCTCGGGTGTTGTGCGAGGAGAGGCGGGTTGTCGAGATTTACGAGAGGAAAGTCGGGAAGTGGAAGAATTTGGTTTGTAGAAAGATGATTGGGTGAAGTGGGGGATGTCTTCTTGCGAGTATCGCGGTCTTGAGATTGGTTTTGATTGATGTGTGGTTTCTGGCTGTTATTGGTTGGTGTATGTGGGAGGCAGTGCGAAAGAACCAGAAAAATCTCGTTCGGTAAGCTGGTTGTTGCGAGACGAAGCATATTCTTCATTGAATGGCTGATTGTCTGATTGTTGCGGTGGACGACCATATGACTGGGAATTCTACGTGATACTGGTAGGAGATGATTGTTGTGGAAACTGTGGGTTGATGGGCTGTTGCTGTTTGTTCACAAAACCCTCTCTGGTTGAGAGGGAGTCTGCCCTTTGTTTGGATTACCGCTGTGCCTGTAAACGGACAGTGCTGTGCTCGTTCCGAGAAAGGAAGGGAGAAAAGTCCTTTTGCTGATCTGAGAAGGCGACAACAACTCGTCCAAAATCGACAAGCGGGTTCTGGACATCGTTGACCTTGCCTTGATGTTGTTCCTGCTTGTTTCTATTCTCAAGGGCTTTAACATGAGGATTGAGGGGATACGACATAACATCGTCTGAGAAGAGAGGTGGTAGTCGAGTATTTTCCATAAGCTCCTGTTGGGAGTGCATCAGAGATCTGATTGTCATCGGGAACTCCTGACTGGGCGCATCTGCTTGGTCATCTTAAGAAACAAGCACTTGTTGATTGTATGTCTATTGCTGCTGACGAGGAGGGTATTGATGGGTGAGAGATTTCGGGATGATGTGATAGAACTTGTCCGGGTTGAGATTCTGGTCCCTCATCGAATGATGCTGCAAATAGTACATGTGGCGAGGTCGAGGACGCCCAGACATTCCCATTTGTGTTGAGGGAGTCTTTTCAAGTCATTTGGAACTGCGATCACGATCGTGATCATGAAACAAGACAGACTGAGGAAAGCGAATGATACATAAATCGAGAAAGAGAGAAAAATCAAACGGAGAGTGAGATCATCATTGTTCACATGACGAATAAGCTCTTCAGAAGCTCATTGAACGATTTTACACTCCTCCGTGGGCGAGATCAACTCATAAGTCAACTCCAACTTGTAACCCCAAAAGTGCGAGAGTATCGACACAAACTTCACATTTCACATCGAATTTCTTGATTAAAAAAGTGTTTTAGTCGAAATGAACGAAACAAATGAGATCTGCGTGTAGACTTTGAGATCTGCGCCTAGACCGATCTGCAGATCTGCGCGTAGACTTTTCCGGATCTGAGTCTAGACCTACCCCCCACAATCGACACGGAAACTGACTCTCCACAATCTGGAAATGCTGATGTTTCCACAATACCATGTAATTGGCCAATTTCACTCGAGATCGAGCACTTGTTTACCACGACTGATGATGAAGCGGTTAATTCCTCGAATAGTGAGCCAGAAACCAGAATCGGGCTTGTCATCGACGAAACTTCAACTGCACATTCAGACAATGTCAGCATGCTGCTTGATACAATTGCCAGCCTTGGTGATCTTTCTTTGTGTCTTTTCTCGATCGCTTCTTCAGAATTGTCGACGAGAGAAAAGTGAAGAGTTTTCAACGACAATGTCGAGTTTGTCAACGAGAAAATGCAACTGTCAAAGTCCTGTTTCTTTCCATCGTTGGTATACGGGTTCATTTCGGACTGGGGCGAAGCTATCAGTTCAATATTCAAATCGTTTTTGTCGATCGATGGCTCCCCTGTCAGTTCGATCCATCTGTGGACAATATCAATGTTGTCTCCAAAGTATGTTCGGCATGTATTACCCCTGTAGGTTATCGGAACCCTGTAGGTTGTCGAGCTACTGTGTGAAAGAGAGGTATGCTTAGAGGGGGGATTGTGGAAAAGTACAAACCTCTGATAGTGTTCCCTCGTTTTCTGATTTCTTTTGGAAATCGGTTCGGAGGAAATTGTGCACTTTCCCAAACATTTTTGATCAAACGCATTTTTCACGATCTATCGGGTTAATGTGTTGAATATTCAGAAAAAGGGAAGAAAAAAGGTGAATAAATGCGAAATGAGAGGAGAATAGTGACGATTATGTCCTTTTGAGTCGTCCATCACTGATTTTGTTGTTGTGGTCTTGATCGAGGATCACGACCAGTTATGATTTTAGCAAACAATTGAGTTGCATTTTGAGGGTGGTATGGCAAAAGAATGAGAATATGAAAGGAATGAAAGCTGAAAAGAGTGTAATTCTGAGAATAATTGAAAATGACACGAAGACGGACGTATGAATCCCATGTTGGTCTCTTGTGCACTTCAAAGAGCGGAATGAGTCGAGAACTCAGTGTTGAGTCACAACCTACAGAGTTCTAAAACAACCTACAGGGTTCCTTTTACAACCTACAGGGTTCCTTTTCGCAACCTACAGAGTTCCCTCAACCTACAGGGTTCCGATAACCTACAGGGGTAATACATGCCGTATGTTCCTTCTGGGATGGAGAGCAAGTCGAAGAGAGATCACACCCTTTGTTTGCACATGTTCGTTTGGACGAGCAGACACACTGGTTCCGTGGCAGTGGATGCGCGAGAGAGACAATAATGCCTGTTATATTGAGGAAAACAATGACAGAATGATCAGAGAATGACGGCCGAGTTAGTGCCATGTGGTCGCAGAGGATCAACATGGGAATGAAACATAAACAAAATGAAAGCTAAGAGTCTGTAATGACTCGAATAGTGTGGTTGTGGACAATTTGGCTCAACCTGAACTCACAAAATGAACGATCTTGTGAGTTTCTGACGAGAAGCGGATGGATGAATTGTGTTGAAGAGTGATGGATGGAGGAGGAAGGAGAGAGATTCATCTGAGGGGAACGATAAGAGGAAGAGGAGACATGTGGATGACCTGTTGTGTCCTTCTTGTGCTGACATGTTTCGGTTGAGACAGACGATTCCTGAATAGTTTCGATGATGGTGGCTGTCCGTGTGCTTCTCTTTCGGTAGCGAAATCATAACCAGGACGGCTTGAAAAAAAGAAAGCAGGAATGTGTCGATGGGATTATTTGATGGGAGGAACTGAAAGAGGGCGTATGGGTTGAACTTGGCAGAGAGAATATTGTATCTCTAAATGGAATGTAGTGGTGGTTAGGTTGTGTGATTTTGACATTTGGCAGGGAGATGTGCAGTGTTGAGTTCTGGTGTGTTTTGATGGAATGGAAACTTGAAAGTATGATTCTGACGAGGATGGGATGTGTGGAAGGATGAGGCGAGACTTTTGATATCTGCTGTTATGTCAGGATGGGGGTTGTGATTGGGATTGTTGTGATGCTGATGTAGTTGTGTCTTGTTTGAAGCATTTAGTGAAGACAACGAGATCGACGATAAAACATGTTGAAGGAAATGAACTGGTGAGAGAAGAATTGGCTGACAGAAGGGAGGGAAAGAGTTGTAGACAGAAACAGCTTTGGCTGGATGGTGTGAGATCTTTCCAGGTGGAATGGTTCGTTTGACTCGATCCGTGGGTTGGATACTTCGAGAGGTGGCAGACGTCGGGTTGGTGTGGTGGCATCTGAAAAGGGAGGATTATGGACGGATCTGACAGTTTGGTGAGGTGAGTGTTGATCTGCGAAGTGAATGTGGATGTGTGGATGACGTGAGAGAGTGCGAGGGTGAGAGTGGATCTGTGGGTGGCATGTAGTGTGTATGGGTGTGGTGTTTGCGGGTGTGTTGGTGAGTTGTGTCAGAGTTCGGTGTTGTTTGGGTTCATCAAGTGTTCCGCCTCGTTCGATACCATCCGAAGTGAACATCCCGAGAACGACGACCCCGCTCGACAGATCACTGGCACCGTTCGTCCTCCAACCACAACAAGTCCAACCGACCCGCACCCCGACAGGCAAGGAACAATCTTCCGCTTCCTTTCTAAAATGGGAACTCCATAGCGGTCTCGATCAAACACAACCCCACTCACTCCCGTCTCTTCAAACCAACTCCCACACAAGTCGATCTTTGTTTGCCCGACTCCAACACTCCACACCGCAACTCCTCCTCTCCTTTCTTCTCCACTCTCCGACCACGAGACACTGCTGTCCACGAACAAATTCCCCAACAACCCAACTTCCCTCCTTTCTCTCACATTCGAGCTTCCCACCACAATACTCAACACTCCTCCCTTCTTCTCTTCTCCTCCTCTTCCAATCACAGTTCCACTTTCTGAGAAGACACACTTTCGAATTTCTGTCTTCTCTTGCCATGTCTCAACCACAATCACTCCCATCCCATCTTCCACCTTCTCACTCTCAACTCGCTCCGTCGACAGAAACACACAATCCTTCATCTCAAAGTGTGAGTCTTTCGATTTCGATGAGAAACGAACAAGTTCCGCGTTTTGTGTCTCAACTTCAACGAATCTGCTTTCTGCCATCTCAAACGACACATCCTTCTTCGATGACGAACAATTCACAAGAACTCTCCCTGGCTCCATCTCCACTCCCTCCATCACAATCTTCTCAACGGACAACGACCCTCCCAGCCAACATACAAGCCCCATCCCAACTCCCTCTCCCTTCAATCTCGACACAATCGACACTTCACGCACCACACACTCCCCAAATCCAGACAACACACTTCCCACTTTCTTCTCCCCCATCTCCCAACCACTCGGCAGACTCAACCGAACTCCCCCAATCACAACTCGTCCTCCCGACACTGACACCACTCCTTCCTCTCCATCTTTCCCCAAATCGCTTGACTCGACCTTCAACTCGTTCTCAATGGCAAACAATCCTCCTATCTCCACACTCTTCTCTCCCACAACCACTCTTCCTCCAAATCTACCTGATCCATCTATCTTCACAATAACGCTCTCCACACCTCCCTCTTCTCCCCCTCTCCATCCAACCAACACACAACTACACGGGTCCTTCATCGTTCCACAGTCCTGTGTCTCACTGCCTCCTCCTTCTCTCACAAGAACCTCGATCGCTGTTTGTTCCTTCGTTGTGAATGAGAGTGTTCCAGAATGAAGAATCTCTCCATCGTCGTCTCGAGTTGGCTTCACATCTGTCAGTGTGTATCTTGTGTTGTGTTTCAGCTTCTCATTCTTCCCAATCGACACTTCTTCTGATTCACCCTCAGTTGATGTCTTGAATCGCACTCCAAAGGTCACTGTGTTGTTCAGAGTCACTTCATATTCGGTTCCAACTCTGAGATCTGTTCCTTTCACTTGGATCTTGCACAAGTTCTGAAGCGAGTTCACAAACACACAAGCGAGTGAGGTGATGCATGGAGGCGCAGGAACGCGGAAAGTGATTCCAGAGTCGACGAGGAGTGTGTCTGGTTCGGATGGGTTCAAGCAGAGTGTGTACTCTCCTGTGTATTTAAGATGAGTTGAACTTTGCTCAGAGGCAACGAGGAATTCTGCTTTGCAGTGTGTCTCCGAGATCTCTCGAATCGTCGACGATTCCCAGTTGATGCCTCCGAGCGACACCCAAATCGACACGAGTGATTCATTCAAAGCTCTCCCTTCCAAAGAGATCGTCACGATGGACTGGTCTTTGTTGAGAGCTGCTTCGGCGCAGTTGCATATCCGAGACGGTTCTTTTGGTGTCTCGAAGCCACATCCATCTGTTTCGATGATGATCGGATCCCCACCAACCACTTTCATCCAATCCACAGAATATGAGTGGCCATACTTCACAATCGCATCGGCCAAAGGATACAGCGTCAGTTTCAATGTATTCACTGTCGCTGACGACACTGTGAATTTGATTGAAGTGTCGTGCAGGGAATTCGATGATGCTGTTGATGATGAGGAGGTGAGAGGTGTTCCTGTCACTTTCATTTCGTAATTGACTCCAACTGTCAGAGCACGCGACGACAGTGTCAGAGTCGTCGAGTTCAATCCCTCATCGTCCGTCTTCACTATCTCCACAAAACGAGAGGGTTCGTCGGGCATCGGGATTAAAAAGTTGGAGATGAGGACGGATCGTGGGCGGTCGGAAGAAGTCAGAGACAAGACACGATACGAACCATCAAACTTCAGTTGTTGCTTCCTTTCTTCTGGATCTGTCACAAACGGATACAGAATCTCGATCGCATCCACCAGAACTCCATTCCCATCTGTCAACACTTCACGAGTGATCTTGTCTTCTGAAGTGTCCGTTCTTTCCATCTCCATTCTGTATGCCTTGTTCTTTTCAAGTCCCACTGATTCGAAAGCCAGTTTCACCTTCGTCTTTTTTAGATCCAGAAATTCACTCACACTCACCTTTGAAAGGCGAGATGCTGTCTCGACGCTGAAGGCAACTCCAGGTGCAATCACAATCGATGCGCTTGGGCTCATTTGGCTCACCATTCCGCTGATCGAATATTCTGTCTTCTCCGATAACTCCCCAGCCTTCCCACTTACTCCAGTTGTGATATTTCCCACACTCCTCCCATTCTCGTTGTCGTTGAATGTCACATCCAAAGTAGTGCTGTCGTTCAGAGTGAGTGTGCAGTGTCCTTTCGGAATATCAAATCCAGAAAATGTCACTTCCACTTCTGTCCTGCTCGCGTCCAGGACACACAAAGCGTGATGGAGAATTGGAGTAACAGAGATGACAGCACTTGATGGAACTGCCACATTGAGGTTGGAGAGGGATGCAGCGAGGAGGGTGTAGTCGGAGAGAGGACGTTGGAGCAAGCCAGACTGTCCACATGAAGATGAACACGTCCCAACTGTCGACGACGAGAAGGAGAACAACAATAATCGTCCAATCGTCGGTGCCTCTCCATCGACATCTTCTCGTGATTCTTCCACATTCGTAACCATCACAATCATCGTCCCTGACACGGCCTTGTTCAATGTCAGCGTGAGTGTGACAGTGTCGTCTCCGGTCTGGGTCGAGGCGAGTGATTCGATTGTTGCTTCGAAGTCCGGGATTGCGAGGAGATTGCTGAGGTCTGTTTCAGGTGAAGTTGTGAGATCTGTCACTCGATGTGTGGGAGACGATGTGGAGTCGCAAGTCGAGTACGAGTCGGGAGTGAACGGCGTGTCGTAGAGACCGATGTCATGCCCCAATCCAAGCTTTGAGTGGCACTGTCGAAACTGGACGAAGGTCAACTTGTGAGACGGACAGAGCCGGATTTGGAGGGCTGCACCGCCAGCAGCGGAATCTGTGCTGGTTGCGGCGCATTTTTGGAAGAGTGTGTGGGAGATGCCTGGAGCACCTCCAAACGAAGAATACATCACACGCATTGCACCTCCTCCGTAACGACTGGCGGTCGAATTGAGGAAGGCACACTCAGAAATGGAGAGGGAGGAGATGTTCTTGACATACAGCGACCCGCCACTGGAATATGCATAGCAATCGGCGAAGGAGGACGAGGCGAGGGAGAGGGTCTGCTGGCCGTTGTAAGGCGGCTCGAGATAGATCACTCCGCCGTAATCCGCGATGCACGCGTGGAACGAGCAGTTGTCAATCTGAATGTTGACTGCAACGTAGTAAGCGTAGACGGCAGCGCCATTCCCGACAGAACAATTCTTGAAGGTGCAAAGGGTGAAGATGTAGTTCGGGGTGGGGTCCGTCGTGAGATCAGATCGTGTTGTGAAGTGCTCGTTGTGTCGAGTGTCGGAGTCTGCGTTGGGTGAGAAGGGGGTGTGACAGTGAGTGAAAGACGTGTTGTGCGACAGTAAGGATCCCCCAAGATCAATTCCTCCAACCGCTGTTCCTGACAGATGGTTCGTGCAACTCCAAACCGAACAACCCACAATCCCTTCCCCAATCCCTTCCACACCACATCCCACGCTGCTCGTCGTGTTCCAAATCTGAGTTCCAATCAAACGAGTCCACACCTCACAATTCGATTCATTGTCACATCGTCCAAAAAGTGGTCCACTCCCAACAATCAGATGAACATTCGACACTTTCATCCCACTCCACCACACCCAAATCGATCCCACATCTCCGAAATCATCCCTCTCCCTCTCTCTCCACTCATCGCTTTCCAACGACGTCTCCCATGCCACTGGAAGAAGCACTCCACCATCACTCGATTCATGCATACTATCAATGACACAAATCGAACTCCCGACTCCACTCTCACCTCCATCAATCACAAACGGCGAATTGTCTGCGTTCGATAAAATCCTGCTCCCAACAATCCGAACAGACGACGACCTCAATCTCCCGATTGTTGTCCCCATCCCACCGCTGTCCAAGAATACATTCCACAGTGAGGTTGTGCAGTTTGAGAAGATAAACATCGTGCTGTTGGATGTTTCGGCTGTAATTCCATTCTTCCCTTCAACTCTCAGTTTTGTTTTGGATGCTTGGTTTCTTCCTTCCATCTGTATGATTCTTGTCTCATTTCCTCGAAGATCCAGCGTGCAGGAATCAACTAAATAGTCTGCAATTTCATATATTCCGCTTGGAACACGTAATTCCGTCTGATGTGAGTCTTCTTTGTTCGGAGTGTCGATTTTCCAATCATCAAGTAGAACACGCAAGGAATGCAATGGTTGGTATTGGCTCTTCATGGTTCCACATAGCAGCAATAGAAATGGTATCATTCAGCTTGATTTTCGTAGATGAATGTAAATTTGATCTGACCCTTTGTTTGGAAGTCGGGATTCAACGCGGATCTTCCCACAGGTATTCCCTCAACTTGTGTCTGTTTGTCAATGGGAGGTGCAAGAGCATCATTCGGTAGTTGATGACTTGATTTGGTGCCTCTAGAAGAAATAACCAGTTCTGACACATGGTGGTGCGTTTTGATCTCATTTACTATCACCCTTTATATAATATCTTCCATGCTCGGTACAATCATCTTCGTTCTGTGCGAATTATCTCACGCTGCCAACATCCAAGACCTTGTTGATGCGTTCTCGGGCAACTCTCATGTATTTGTTCTCTCAGAGACAGAGTACGACGGCGAGGATGTGGAACTGAAACATTCGAATGTTTGCTTCATTGGACAAGACCACTCGATCACTGTCCAACCCAAGGTTGCATCAAATAGCCTCTTCGTTGTGCTGGAGATGTCACACTCTCTCGAAAACGTTAGCATGTCGATGAATGGAGCATCGTCGTTCGTGTTCGTGTCCTCAGACTCTTCGTTTGAGTTTGTTGACTGTGACTGGGCTGATGACCGTGTTACCTCGCCGATCGCTGTTGTTGCAGGGGGTACAGTTGGTTTCACTGGATTCAACATGGAATCGACAGTGGTTGAAACATCCCTTGTGGACTCGGCATCTGCAGGCACGACAGTCAATATCTCCGCGTCACATTACAAGAACGTGGTTGTGGGCTCCACATCGCCTTTGCTTTGCACGGCTTCGACGAGATTTGTGACGATTGCTTCGAGTTCGTTCGAAAGTGTCACTTATGTCCCGACATCATCCAACGAAGAAACTGACAACACTGCAGATGGGGACAAACAAATGAAGGAGACCAATGAGCTGGTTTCAGTGACAATCAAGGCATCATCGTTCGAGAACTGTGAAGGAGCGATCGAGTTCACGATTGTGCCTGCTCTCTCTGCGACAGGCGTTGAAATCTCGTCGTCCAGCTTCGACCATTGTGGACTTGCCAAGACTCTACCGGAATATGTGACAAATGGTCCACAAACCATTCGAATCTCGTCGTCGTCGTTCGACCACCAAAATGTGCCTGTGAATGGCCAAGCAGGGTTTCTGACGTTTGATTCTGAAGATGGAGAGCTGGAGATCGCTTCAACTTCCTTCCGGACGTTCTCAACGACAAACGGGAGTGGAGTGCTCTATTTCAAGAAAGGGTCGAAACTGACGATCCAAGACTCGACATTCTCGACTGTCACGTCGATTGGAGCTGGATGGTCGTGTGTTGTGATTGAAGCAATGCCGCAAAACTTGGCGATCAACAAGACGTTCTTCCGGAACTGCCGCTCTGAAGGGAAGGCTGGAGCGATAGTTGTGGGTGGGGGGGGGCGGAAGCGGAGGTGGAAGGGTGGAACAGCGAAGAGAATGCGCTGTCGTCGGCATGCCTGTTCGACAACTGGTTCTGGAAGAACACGGGCACCAGTGCATCCGACATCTTCGTCGAGCAGTCAGCACTCACATACTTCGATGCTGACTCGTTCGGTGAGATGAGCTCGTTCAGCTCTTCACCGCAAGTTTTGGACGCTTCTGGAACGAGATACGAGCTGCCGGTCAAGATTTCTCGTCTGCTGAAGCGGTTTGTGTGGTCGTTTGTTGCGTTTGGGGTGGTCGTTCTGGTGGTGGTGGCTGGGAGTGTGATGTGCTGTGTTGGGATCTGCTGCTGTGTGTGCTGCCCGTGCTGTTTCGGTGCGTGTTGCTGCCGTCGCACAAGAAAGTGCTGTCGAAGTGGGCGAGCAGTGCCAAAGCAGTTTGCAGAATGAAGCATCATTGTTGCCATCGAAGACTGCTTCGGTGTTCTCTTGAGACGTTCTGTTCTTTTGAACAATTCAGATTGTTCAAATTCTTTTGGTTGTTTTTACTTTGAAAAAGACAATAATCCCGGTTTTCGTGACTATCAACGATTAAAATATCGGACATGACGGGTGAAATCACCCAGTTGATAAGTGAACGCTTTTTCATCGACGACTTGATTCGGCTGTAAAACGGTTGTATTTTTCTGAATAACGAGACAATGTGTTTCAATTTTCTGTAAAAGATAATTTAGAGAGTTAGACACCTTGTGACGAAAAATTGGACACCAAAAAATTCTGAATGACTTGAAGGGAGTGTTTGATCCATCAGAGAAGATGTTTGTGGAGAGATCGGAATGCGATAATGAGAGAGCGAATGGCCCAGACAAAGAGATCACTGGCGAAGATGTTTGCGAGGATGGGAGAGTCAGAACTAGGGATGAGAGCGACAGAGATGAGGCGGATGGAATGACGGTCAGCCTGGTTGGCGATGATTCGAGAACAAAAAATGATTGGCTTTGTGATTCTCCTGAGACAGTCAATTGTTGAGAATCGACAAGCACAATCCCGGCTTCAGTGGTCTTTCCTTTTCGCACGAGGATCGTTCGTTTCAGATTCGATCCGAATCCAGTGACGATATTGCGAGGTGTTCGGTGTTTCTTCGTGCTCAACAAACAGAACGCCTCATCAGCTCCTTCGTTCCCATCCACAATTATTTGAACGCTTGGCCAAAGTGTCAACTCCCCTCTATTTTTCAGAGGAGTTCGAGGGCTTGAGCCTGTGCTCAACAAGGAATCGATTGTTGTCAGTTGAGAGAGCTCAGATGAATCCACTCCAAAGTCTGAAAAGCACCCTCCCACACATCTCTCGAAACACAATCCACTCAGTCACAGAGTCGCTGCTGCAGTGATTGTGAATGAAGATTCTGATTTCAAAAAGTTCGTTCTGGTCACTTCCAGATGTGAAGGGGTGATGCAGGAGAGCGAGCCAACGCAATAACTTGAAAAGCATGAATCGAATCTGGAGTTTCTGAAACAGAACGAGAACGCCGTGTTTCCCACAAATCGATTCGCCCCGCCTTGTGACAGACCAGCCACAGTCGCAGAGCATTCGATCAACGAACAGGCGAGAACAGTCAACGAACCCACTTCAAGAGAGAGAAATAGAGAGGCTCATTGACACTTTCAACATCAGTTCCCATCATCCCTCAATCTCACTGATCTCGTCTCAGCTCAACATTCTGAACTCTTCATTCTCTTCTAGCCAATGGATCATTTGCATACTTGTGATTCTTGAAGTTTCCTATTTTTCTATTCACTGAATTCCCGTCGTAAAGGATCTCGTCACATGGAACACACGCTCTTTCTCCATGAAATGGAGTCATATTGACGAATTCATCGATCCCATCACTGCAAAACGATGTTCCTTTTACCATATTTGCGTTTTCTTGAGTTATATGCAGTTTCTATCGTCTAAATCGACAAAACAAGATCCTATCAAGATCTCACTAAACCTTGGATGTGTACCTGCACATTTTCATCCAACGTTTTTTTAGCCTCTCATGATTCCATTGAACTGATGCCATCCTTCTTCTGGCTCATTTCGCGATTTTCAAAACACGTGCGCCAGATGCAAAAATCGTCGAAAAACGTCATTCCTTTACGACTGTCCACAAACCCATTCTTCCTCCATACATCCATTCTTCATACATTTTAATAATTTACCTTCTCTTTTGCGGACTTTTACTCTTCTCCACCGCGATTGTGAGCGAAAAAATCACTCAACGCTGAACTCAGTACTAGGATCACGTTGTATCCTGTAGTTGGGCTAAATCGCTTGAATTCATTGTCTCTACTCTATCTAATGCAGTTGTTCGACCCAGAATATTTCTAGTTAGAAGCTATTGAATAAAAGTTTTCACAAATGACAAGATCACAGATGCACGTGTAACGAATTTTTTTAACTGTTCTAATCATATGCTACGTGTTTGTTTCATCGTTGTGAGTGAACTGAGAATGTTTAACGAAGAATGTACGAGCAGGACTCACTTAGATTGCTTCTCTTTTCACAAAAAGTTGTGTCCTCAAACTTCACCATTTCGGTAAAAGTGGTAAAAAAATTGACGATTGAGATGGGAAATGTTGGGTTTATTTGGAAGCTCTGAGATAGGATTAGATAAATCCTTGAAGAGGGATAAAATATCATTTTTGTGGATTGGTTGGGTCAACATAAATGGAGCAAAAGGGAATCACAAATATGAATGAGGCTCTCCTAATGAGTGTTTTACTATGAATCGTGAAAGAAATTGTTTAGAGATAAATGAGCACCCTCTCTGAGGTTGAGAGATCGATTCGTCTTGTTTGGTCTCTTCATATCGACAGTAGTGTGTGAGAAATCGCAGGAAACACACACTATTCTCTGGTAGGGTCCACTTCTGAGATTATCGTTCGAATAAAGTCCTGAAGAGAGGGGAATCAGACGGCGATTTGTGGTCGATCCAGATGGCGAACAACGGTCTTCAATCGTCCACAAGCAACAGCTGCAATGTGATGTATCCAAGTTTGCATGCAAACTGCGAGTCGGATAGTGACATTCGAGGAGTGGAGGAATGAACCAGAAGCTGGTTGAATGGTCGTTTCGAACTCAAACGAACGAGAAAAATTCTGCTTTCCACACGGGAGAACGTAATCAAAGTAAAAGTTGGTATTGCATGTTCAATTTGTCTCGTGTCCTCTCCGACAGAGAGTAGCGTCGCTGATGTTTGGGCCTTCGAATTTGGCGCCACGGGAGCACAATTCTGTTTCGAAAAGCTGTAATAATCGATCCAGAGGACAATGTTTTTCGGAGCTGTTGGTAAGAACGACAGAGTGGCTGATTGAAGAACGAGGTTGTTTTGGGATCGTGACAGAATGTCCAAAACACTGAGTTCCGAAAGTTGTCGAGGAGGCTTTGTTGAGAAGAAAAGCCAAATCAATTCCAGAACTAACGAGGGAGAGTCTTCAGATTGTTTGCGCCGAAAAATGAAGCAAATATCTCGTTGTTTTGTGAGATTCTGCGGAAAATATCCGTGTTGAAGGTGAATAAAGTCTGATCAAGCACATCATCCAATCCTTCAGAATTCAGTGCTTTGATGATTCTCTTGCCTTTCGCAAAGGTGCATGGACCAACGTTGATCCAGCGAGGTATAAGCCATCGTAAATTGGAGAAGAAACGTGAAATAAAGTCGGTGTTGAAGAATGTCAACAAACTGGTGATGGTGAGAGCGATGGGGAGCGACACAACAAAATCAGACACTTGCGAAGAAAACGCAGACATTTCAAACAGCTTGTGAACAAGGTCCAAAAGGGAATGAAGGCATTGGCCCTCCACGACGAAATAGCGGTTTGAGCAGAGATATCGAAGATATGTCTCTGAAGGGATGAGAACTCGCTCAAAGATCACATCATTCATCTGAGATTGTCTGGACGAACCAGAAATGTCAAAAGATTCAAGATTTCTGGCTTCGAACAGGCTTGATTTCAGAAGGCGAATGACACGAGTGTGGAGAACATTCCCTGCGGACAGTGAGCTGGTATGCGGTCGGATGACTGTCATCACTCCAGAAATCATGTTGCAATCGAGCATCTTCAGGGTGTTGTCAGTTGAACAACGGTCAAATGTTGACTCGAAGACATCCAATGCAGATTCGACAATTCTGTGTTCAGACGAAGCAAGAAGTAACAATGTAGCTTCGATTAACCCATCGACAGGATCGACATGTTCAGGAACCAATCCAAACAGGAAATCATCGACGGAGAAAAGTTGGTTGGCTGGAGAGATGGTCTGTAAGAAACCAACTGCCTTCTCCACAAGTGCGTCATCAAATGGATACCATTCCTTCACCAAAGTGGCGAGAGATCGGAAGATGATCGAGGCAGTGTTTATCGACAAGACGTCAGTTCCGTCCCATTCCAAAAATGCACGAGAATCTGAAACACGATTGAGAGAAACGAGGTGCATACTTGTCGAGGAACTGAATTCAGAGGCTTTGGATACCGTCATCCTTGTTGTTGAGTCAGAAGATGGTGATCAGACCATGATGACAATAGACGAACAACTCCACGGGATTAATCCCCAACCCACACGGCTCATTGACCGCAAACATTTTATTTGGTGAAGAGGAGATTCAAATCCAAATGAGATACGGAACATGGAGAGCAGATTAAAGATTCCCGAAGCGTTCATACCAAATTCCAACAACCGAATGATTAAATCCAAGGAAAGAGACGAATTGTTTCGCATTGTTGACGGTTTTTCCTTCCATCAGTGTTGGTTCTGTCATCTCGTCAACTGATTCCATCGAAATCGTTCGCATCTCCAGACAAGATCCTGAGGGTAAAGGCTCATGGGCTTGGAAATTTTCCCTGCAACCTGTCAAGAAACAATCCGAACCATTATTCGATCAACAAATCCAGTAGTGTCACAACTCGACGCTTCAATTCGTCGAGTTGTCTCGAGTGCCAGCCCGAAACCGAGTTCAATCGATACCTCTCTGACGAAATACGTCGAAGATGATAAACTCAAAAACGAATAATATCATTCTTTTCCAGACACGCCAGATCAGCTGGAAATTGTCTCTCGGATGCTGAACGAAGACGACATCCCATCTGCCGAGACTCTCCTCAAACAAAATGCTTGTTCGTCTGTACTGCTTCAGCTTGCGTGAGAATCAAGAATTCTGTCGAAGGAGAACAGTGGCGTCTTTGTTTGGAGAAATGAAAGAAAGATGTTGTTGAGTGGGAATAGACTCACATCAGTTATGAAAGATCTTCCACCAATTCAGACCCATCTTGAGATTCACTTTTCTTCCACGCAAATGAGCTCTCGGCTCAGCCTCAACCCCTGGCGTCACCGTCCCAGTTGTGTTCACAGCGGCAGCTCACAACTCCATATAGTCTCGCAGAACTCGGAATTGAAGATGAGAATGAACAACAGACTGTTCCCGAGACGGTTCTGAAGCAAGTTCTTGTGCTTTCGGGACAGTATATTTGACATTTGTGCAAGAACCGATTTTCGATCTTTGATGGTGACCAACTCCTCCAAGTATCTCCTGTTTATCAACCTACAATGACTTTTATTCTTGATGTGCCCGTCGTTCACACGATCTCAAGTTGTCTCGCATTTTACGAGCGCGATGAGTCAATCTGGCTTTTTCTGGATGACATGAACACTTCTCTGCAGGAATTTGACAAAAAACGGGGAGACCAGCGACAGATGTGGAAGACAGTCCTCCGGATGTTGAGAATGGAGGGCATCGAAGATGTGATGGAGGAAAAGCTGCGAAACGACAAAAAACCATTTTTGGACGACAACTTGTTGACTACTCGATCGACTGTAACAACCTTCTGGGCTTGAACCTACCAAAACAAGAATAGAAACAAACAAGAACGGGAGCACTTTCCGAACTGTTTCTGACCTCATGTGGACAACACCCGTTTTTCTTTGAGTTTGCGGAAACCTCCGTCTTCCCTACGTCATCTCATCTCTCCTTTCTTGACTCTCATCACTCCATCAACACATCGCAGATTATTCAACCCATCTTCTCGCAACCCAACTTTCACGCCTCATCCTGTCTCTGGTCCAACCGCTCCCGACGTTGTTTTTGACGATGCTGACCAATCTGGTCGCCCTTCAATCGATCTTCCGTACCCATTTTCTCCTCCTCGCCAGCTCTTCGACCCGCAGATTGAAGAGCGAGTGATTGTGCAGATGTTCCCACACGGCCTTCTCTCGTTCGGATTGTTTGGGTCGGCGGCAGGAAAGCTGGAGACGATGGAGAGTGTGATTGTGAGTGCGGAGAAGGAGAGCAAGCAGCTGCAGAAGATGCTGAAGATTGTGTGGACGATGGCGGAACCGTTCTTCGAGCGACGACATCTCGAAATTGGTTGTTGAGAGACAGAGGAAACTCGGAGAAACGGAAAGTGTGAAGAATAGTGGAGACTCTTAAAACCGAACGATCAAAACGTTAGTGATTGACCAGACTCAGATGCGGTCTCTTAGAAGACGAGAACAAGAACGGCGAAAAGGGCAGCAGCAACAGAAGCGACGCTCTTGGCACCTTCGGCGTATTTGAAGGCTTGGTTCTCCCATTTCAGCTGATCGTTGATTTCGAGGGTGGCTGTGACGTCGGTGCCAGCTGGGATCTTGCAGGAGTTATAAACGTAGTTCACCTGAATCTCGCCTGCCTCGTGGAGCCACATGACCCCCTCGGCAGTGTGGTCAAGGACGTACTCTTTGTTCGATTCGGAGACCGTTCAGGATGGTGAGGGCGATCGTGTCCTTGGCACCATCGGGTTTGTCACCTTCGACATTGCGCTTGGAGGAAATAGTGAGCTTGTGGAGATCTTCGGGGGTGAATGTGGCTTTATTGCACGTGTATCCAGTGGATATGATGATGTATGCGGTTCCCTTGACAAGTCTGCCATCAGTGGCAGTATCAACGATTTCGATGACCTTGGTGGCTGAGGTGGCGGCAGCAGCGAAGTCGACGCTGACAGTTGACTTGACTGTCCCAGCGGTGAACACGACGGGGATGGTCTTTTCCGTTGGGGCTTCGGCGAGGCTGAAGGTGGCTGTGTATTGTGTCTTGCTGGTGACTTTGAAAGTGATTCGATTTTCTTCCGAGTGAAGAAGCTCACAACGAATATTAGCCACTCACGTTTTGATCAACACCACAACATGGGGATTCACGAGACAAATGACTTCGTTTTGATACAAAAAATGTTGTTGGAATATAGTGGTCACTCGTGGAGAAACTGAACGAACAAAAAATAGATTGATTGGTCAGATTCAGATGAGACCGAATCTGGATGAACTGCACGAAAGGCGGGATGAAAAAAACTTTAGCAAATTCTTTTGAGGAGGGAGACGTACCGACGGCGAGATTTAGCATCGTTGAGTTTTCCGTCTTGGACCGCTTGAGCAAGGACGGCAGCGTTGTTCCAGAGGTTGAACTCATTCAGACGACCACATTTCTCTTCGTAGGTTTCAAGAGTCCACTTGTACAAGTCAGAATCGTCTGGACTGATGGCGTTGCGTAGAGCATCCTTGACGGTCGTTTGGAAGAATGCAGCGAGGGAGTCGGAGCGGCGGGCTTCTTCAATCTTGAGTTGGTATTGTTCGTGATATTCTTTGGCGATGGGACCGAACGGATCGTTCTCGGCCATTGATTGGAGAGTGAAGATGTGAGCTTCAGTTTGTGGGACAGAAACACCCATATCCGGTGATTTCTTCATCATGTGAACGTAGTCCTGGAGATCGGGCGGGAGGAACGATTTCTCGTCGGTTCCTGCTTGGAATTCAGAAAGGGGAAGGGATTTCAAGCTGAGATCTCCATATTCCATCACATGGCTTCCCGTCGTCTTTGATCGCGCCGTTTCGAATTGCCGCTGAACGGAGTACGACTTCAGGTCCACAGCATCAGAAATTTCCATCCAGCGTTGGGAGAATTCATTGGACAAGCATGCTCCTCTGTACTTAGAGATTCCACAGTATTCGGCATAGCTCGACTCCTGAGTGTTGGCGGCAGTAACAGCATAAATACCGGTGTTGTTCTTGAGGATTTTGTCAAACATGGTGCCAGAGAAACATGCCTCCATGTAGAACAGGATGTGTTTGTATCTTTTGTGGGCTGTCATGTACGCGAGGGTTGCTTTGAGATCCTTCGCATAGCCATGTCCTCCAGTTGGGAAGAAGACGAAACCAGGGTTGCCATGGTCGTTGTAGTGGATGAAGATGTTATCGTTCTCCGTGGTTTCGAGTACCTTGCCACCAGCCTTCGCACGATCTCCCTTGAGAACAGCAAAGAATTTCTCGGCGGTAACATCACGACCGGTGTAGTCAATGTTGTCTGTTCCGATGTAGACATTAGGACCATCTGGGTAGTTGAAGATTTGGCCAGGGAATTTGCCAGTTGCGGAAGCAGTCACTTGTGGGGGTTCGGTCCCAATGGGCATGACCTCTCAAAATCAAACATCACTTTAATTTGACATTCACTAAGATGGAACCTATGTCCGTTTTTGCATAAAATGAGTCTTCAATGTGACATGATTCAATTAAAAACCTGGTTCATATGAGTCTGTGAGTGACTCATCCCCTTCACTCTCCACAGAATATGATTCAAATGATCTTTTCTCGTCATAATCGATCGATGAGTGACTCAGAGAATTCGCTAGTCAGTTGTGATTCCATGGACTCCTTTTATTTTTGGGCTAGATCAACAAGTTCTATTACGCTACAACAATACAGATTGTAAGTTTGCGTTTCTCGTGTTGTCACTCTTTTGTCAATCGAAATCTCCTCTTTTTCTCTTCATAGATGTCTCAAGCTGAATCTTGATGATCTGAAGTGCACTCGAGATCGCAAGACTATGAATCGCCTGTTTGCATGTCTCTTGTTTCCATTCTCTATATTTACATTGTTCTCATTGTTTCCAGATCATAGATCTCACGACAGCACTTCACAGTCGATAATCACCATCAATCAGCACAAAACATCATTCTCAGGATTAACAAAGTGAATGTTCCTGAAAATCCTGGAAATGCCGTTTTTTACACGATCTCAACATCCAACAAAAGTATGGACGATTCCACTTTTCATATTCCCCAGAATGATTGTTGGTCATTTGAACACGACCCAAGTATCAGATTGCCATGAAGATCAGATTTCGGACTCATTCTGTGACTTCAGTGTTATTGTCTTCTCTCAAATCTCCCTGTTACATTTGTTTCCATGCCGAAGTGATCAAAACGATCGTTCTCCAGCATTTTTTTCACGCTATTCACGACATTTCACAATTTTTGGACGTTATATTGTGATGGAGTTATCTTTAATCTTGACGTTGATGAATACAAAAGGGATACTGCCCATTGGGACCGGACCCCCACACTTTGGTGACGGTAGTTTGTCCATCCATCTGAACCGGCAACCAAAACGGCCCAGTTCTCACATGATGAGAGAACGAATAGTCCGAAAAGAACAATGTTCATATCTAGTGGATGTTAAGAATGATAATCAAGTGAGATGCAACATACGATAGTCAAAGGATCAAAAAATACTCCTCTGCCCAACGAGGTCTGAATTGTGGGGAGCATATCAGTCAATGAAGTGATTGATATCAACAAGTCGGGATGGATCACACCGTTCCATGAATCAGCTGAACAACTAGGCATGGCTGACCGGCCAAAAGTGCCGGTCAGTGTCACCCTAGAATAATTAAAAGTGTCGGATCTCACCAAATAAGAAAATACCTAAATATTCATCAGAATCAAGCAAGATTCCAGATATTAATGTCATCATCTGCGTATTGAAGTCGTGTGATTGTCTCTGTTCACTTATCTAGACGATACATCTCTCTCTCTTCATCATGGTGCTGGCAGAGATCATCCTCTGGTCATTTTGTTTTTCTCTGCGTTCCGAACGTGTGTGGTATAGGCATGGGCAGTGGTCGGTCTGAAAAGGGCGAGTCCAGTCCCTAAAAATAAAAGAGTCGGCGACTTTTTTGAAGTGCCTTTTAGTACAGCAGTAGCACGGAAGCTTTTTGCTCTCCGGACCCAGGATCGAATCCCGCCTGGGACACTTTATTGTAGACTTTTTCTCATTTTTGATTCACAACATCTCAATAATTCGTTCATCTCATTTTTCACAAAAATAAAGTGGATCAGGTCGTGGTTCAAGAGTCCCTGAGTCGGTCTGTCCTTCCCCAACATTGGACTAAAAGTTGGCCTGTCCGACCGACTCCGACTACTTCTTTTTACTCGAACACCATTTCCATGGATTTAGATAATTGTAAAATGGTATTTTAATACATCTCAATCTGTAACTGTCAATTTCATTCAGGATCTCACTCTAAATGACTCCATGTCCCACAGCCGACTCCGAACGAGCTATGATCCTCAACCTTATCGTCAAACCCTCGTTTGTCTTCTTCGATTTGTCTTTTCTTCACATTTTCAAGATTTCTTCTCTCGTCAGGATTCTTGAACCACACTACCACTGTTGAACACAACTATCATCTCCATCGACTATTCGAACACCTGATTTGCCTCTCACCTTGAGTCTGTTCTCAGCATCATTTGTTCTCTGTCTTTTCATGTCTTCGAAGAGATATAGGGTGGTGGTTGAGTAGTTGATAAGAATAAGTGTAGGGAAATAGGTGGCATGGGCAAGGGTGATTAGGCATAGGTGAAAAGATAGTTGTGGGAAAATAGGTGGAAAGATAAGGGTGATTAGGCATGATGTAGAGATTGAGAGGGGTGAAGGAGGCATTGATGAGGGGCATTGATGAGTGGTATTGATGAGTGGGGCATGTGTGTTGAGATACGTGTCATGAGTGTATGTGTAGGTTGGTGAAGAGACATATGTGAGGAGACATATGTGAGGAGACATATGTGAGGAGACATTGTTGAGGTGGCATTGTTGAGGTGGCATTATTGTGAGGGCATTGATGTTGAGATACGTGAAATATGCGTGTATGAGTCGGTGAAGGATATTATTGTGTGGGCACTGATTTGTTGGCATTGATTTTGGGGCATTGATGGGAGATGCATTGGTGTTTGGAATTGATGGATGAACATTAGTGGAATGAGGTGCCCCAGGTGCCCCAGGTGGATCGGGTTTTTAAATTGGTTTTTATTTTGGCAGGTCCACGGTCCACAAGTCCACATGGCCACGAGAGCAGAGGAATGCGTAGAATGAATAAAAATGATAGGGACATTGCCGATGGTGGATTCTGTGGATTTTTCATTGGTGTTGGATTTCATGAGTGTTTTCCTAAGACGATTGAAAGTCCAAAAGTGCCCCAGGTGCCCCAGGTGGATCGGGTTTTTAAATTGGTTTTTATTTTGGCAGGTCCACGGTCCACAAGTCCACATGGCCACTGGTGCAGAGGCATGCGTAGAACGCATAAGAATGATATGGACATTGCCGATGGTGGATTCTGTGGATTTTTCATTGGTGTTGTATTTCATGGTCGTTTTCCTAAGACGATTGAAAGTCCAAAAGTGCCCCAGGTGCCCCAGGTGGATCGGGTTTTTAAATTGGTTTTTATTTTGGCAGGTCCACAGGTCCACAAGTCCACATGTCCACAATCTAGTTAGAAACACTAATATAATGTCATTTATGGGTTTTCGTATCTTTTTGCTCATTGCCGTTATATTACATTACTTATATGTTTTGTGGACTTTTATATTTTCATGCTACAATTTTCTTCATTTGACTCAGGTCAGTATATAAAAGAGAAGAGCAACATGGAAAATATCATCTGTGGTTTGTTCTTTGCTCATTGCTCATTGCTGTCATACTACATCAATCATATAATGTGGACTTTTATATTTTGATGCAACAATTATCTCAATATGACTCAGGTCAGTATAGAAAAGAAAAGATAAAGACTGTATATAGCCATCAGTATAAGACCATTTCTGAGCTTCTGTGGACTTGTGGACTTGTGGACTTGTGGACCTGCCAAAATAAAAACCAATTTAAAAACCCGATCCACCTGGGGCACCTGGGGCACTTTTGGACTTTCAATCGTCTTAGGAAAACACTCATTAAACCCAACACCAATGAAAAATCCACAGAATCCACCATCGGCAATGTCCATATCATTCTTATGCGTTCTACGCATGCCTCTGCACCAGTGGCCATGTGGACTTGTGGACCGTGGACCTGCCAAAATAAAAACCAATTTAAAAACCCGATCCACCTGGGGCACCTGGGGCACTTTTGGACTTTCAATAGTTCTTCAAAAATATATCTACATTGTTGTGCTTATTCTAGATTGTCTTCTTCATCGATTTCTGATTCAAGAGCAGACCTTCTGAGCAGTTCTGCATACTTTGGATCGATCACGTAGCACCATACCCTTGCTTTATTGACTGTGACTTTCTTTCTGGTGCAATGCTCATTTAAATCCATCTGGAACGTCTTGAGTTTTTTGTAATATTCAGGCATGAGTTCAGCTGCATATGAGCATGGCATTCCTTTCTCCAATTCGTCTATGTGTTCCAGACAAAAGTCTCCTATTGTTGATCTAGATACTTCTTGGAGTAGACATCTTGCATCAGTGTTTGGCAATTGTCTTGGATTGAATTTATAAATGTCCCTTTGTCTGAAGTAGGTCAACAAATGTGAGTAGAATTCAGGAGAGAATGAGCGAATGAGGTTTAGGAAATAGTTGGCATCATCCTTACGTTTATTGGACACCTTGCACACGCAGTAACGTCTATCGTCGACTTCAATCTTTACTGGATATGCGTTGTTTGTACAGAAGATTAGATTGGCTACATTCTCGGCATCACGTCTGGCGATTCCTTTCTCGTTTGCTCTAAAACATGTATCTGATATTATGGATTTGAGAGCTTCAAAATTGGACATTCTTTCTTCACCAGCATTCTTTAGTTCATTGCAGACAATCAGCATCTTTCCTTCAATCACAGTATTGAATGAACCACATAATTCCTGAATATCTGTGACGTTTGGAGCAGAGTATCCACGCATTAGTTCACAGAGCACATTGGTCCACACATTCTTGCCAATTCCTTGCATTCCCTTCAAGATTATGACAGATGCTGTCTTCTGACCTGGATTCTGAATGACAGAAGAAATCCAATTCAAAATGAAGTTGTACAATTCGTCACTGTTGTCGACAATGATCTCTTTGGTGAAATCTAAGAATGGTTGAACAAGTTCACTGTTTACTTCATCAACGAATGGGTATTTGTATCCTTGAAATAGTGAGAACATTTCTGGATTGTCACTGATGAATCGAATGCCATTGACCATGAAACGATTGCGATTGTCCTCGAATAGGCTTTGGCAATTGAATACTTTCACTTTCTTTGGATCCTCGTTTGGTATGGTCACTTTGATTGATTTCAAGAATCTTAGGACATTGCTTTCTTTCTGAACATTGACGCAGTAGCAGAGATCAAGCGAACTGTATTCTTTCACAATGCAGAGCAACGATACTTCAATACAGCGAAGAACTTTCAGTAGATCTCTCAGAACTTCCTTTTCTGATTTATATTCTTTATTTGTGGCCTTTTTTCTGATCGTAGAGAAGTAAAATGGAGACAGAAGATCAATTTTGTTTTTGTATGGCTCATCATTGCTTTGTTCAAGGCATTGGTCCTCCTCGGATTCATCGATGCTGTCAAATACATCTGAGACATCGTAGTCAGTGAGAGGAATAACGAGTTCATCATTGTAGTATTTCTCATTGTGGATTCGAATGATTTTGACGGGTACTCCTGGATACGAAATATTCGATGCGTATCTGATTCTTTGAGCATCCCAATTCATTTTTGTATTCTCTGTTAATGTATTGTGAGCATAGACGTCTTGGTACGTTTGGTCCAGCATCTCGTCAGTGAATCCATCAATTTGTCGCAATGAATTCAATCCAGCAAACAATGGCAACAGGGAAACTTCATCCTCGAGTGAACGAGAGCCAGAATCATTGTGGATTGTCAGTCCAGTCAATCCTTTTCTGATTACCTCTGCTTGCTTCAAGGAATACTGTTGAATAGAATCACTGTCGAATACAGGAGCTTTTGGACTCTCTGTCTTTGGAGGCTTGACTGATGGCTTCTTCTCGGATGAATTTGGCTTTCCCGGAAGTATAGTTAAATAAGATCGATTTTACATGTGTTGAATTGTTTTCTTCAAGATCAAAAGAGAGAGCAGACTTTAAAGCTTAGTTTTGTTCATTTGTGTGATTTAGATTGATCTGCCCATAACTGAATTACATTCGTTCTCTCTGAAATATCTGAAGCCTTATTTTGAATTCTGAATCGGTGAAATGCATTCTCAGACTAAAAATCAGGACATGTTTGAAAATTGTTTTCTATTCCTCATCCATTCGATGTCTTTTCATCTTTCAAAATTTTGCTGCATAGGAAGAAAGCGTTCCAGACAATGCGTATGTTGCTTTGTTCATCGCTTATTTCTTCGATTGTATCCATCCATTTTTAAATTTGGTCATCAATAGTTGTTGCTCGTCGTAAACTAGAACAAGAAGAAAAAGACAATCAGACAAACGATCCGCCGTTATCACCGAAAACGCCATCCCGACAACAATCCTTGCCCCTTCACGCACTTTCAACTCCAACTCGCGCAACGCCAAAAAGATCAAAAGCTGCTGAATTAACAGAGAAAAAACTGCGCAAACAGATGAGTGGGGCACTTGATCCTGGGATCATCACATACTCAATCGATGAGCCTTCAGAAACAAGTCCGGATCAAACGCAGCCTCCGTCACTACTGAACTCTTCTGTCACTTCATCACCTTTCATCTGTGCCCTTGTGAAGATCGAAAGGTGGAGAGCTGGCCTTTCCGTCACCTTCAGTGAGGATGAAATAGCCAGATTTCATGCTTTTGTGGATGCTGTTCCTGAAAGGATGAACAAGAAAAGAACACACTCAACGACAAAGAAACGAGACGACAACGTTGAAGAGACGACGAAGAAGCCGACGAAGAAGAGGACCAAGAGACGACGAGAGACAACAATCGATTCCACAGACTCAGAATCCTTCATCGACTGCGAACTCATCCAAAAAGTGAAAAGGCAGCACTCACATCACAGTTCGGACGACGAAGACTCGAGCTGGTGGGAGCCCGAGAGTCCACAGAGGCAGAAACAGAGGAAGAAGACGAAAAAAGAGATTCAACCAGCTGCTGTGGAGCGAGATGCACTTGCTGATGATAGTGAAGAAAAAGCAGAGGATACCTCGCTTGAACAGATGCTCATTTCTGAATGGAAGCAACTACCATCTGTAAACGACGCTCAAGGGCAAGTACTAGACCGCGGAGCTGAATGGAAGAAAATATACAATATTCACACACGAATTCAGGCGATTAGGGGTTTAACGGCGGATGCTGAAGTGCTGAATCAGTAACGAAAAGCGAAATAAAAGAATAATAAAAGTTACTCGCCCTTGGAGGGGCCGTTGAGTCCACCCGCACCAGTTTCTCTTACCACTGGTCGGGACCCATCTGGGGGCTGCCGCTTCCTTGCACCAGCTTTGGGCTGAGTCTTCGGTCGTCCACGGCACTTAGGTGGGGGGTCCGTTCGGGGGCTGTCGGGAGCCCATGTGGGGTCATCTTCCTGGGAGAGAGAGTCGTCACAAGAAGATGAGAAAGAAGAAGAGGGAGTCGATTTCTTCCTTCGTCCTGTTCGCGGGACTTGCCTCTTGAGTCTTGTCCACTTTGGTCTGGCAAAGTTCGGAGCCAATGACCCATCATCTTGTTTCGGGTTGGGTACCTTGCGTTTTGGTCTGAGAGTCCTTGGGGGGAAGTTGCCCTTGGAGGGGCACTTGTGTGAAGTGACTTCCTCATCAATCGTCAAGTCAACGAAAGGTTTCCTTTTTGAGCCATTTTGGGGCTGGCCCGAGTCGTTGTGGTCGTCGTCGGAATCCAACTCAATCAGAACAGCCGAGGGCGGTATTAGGGTTTAACGGCGGATGCTGAAGTGCTGAATCAGGAACGAAAAGCGAAAGAACAAAATAATAAAAGTTATAGTGGTGAAATAACCCGCAGAGGGTGAAATAACCCACAGTGGTCTCTTTCAATGCGCAGGTGGAAGTATTTTTATTTTTCGTTTTTCTCTCTAGATTGAAGATCATTCATCAGTTGGTTTTTACTGAAGACAAATCACTGTTTAATAAGTTGATAACTTGAATGAAATCAAAATCTGATACTGTTTGAGATTGTACTTCACTCATCATCATCCCTCACCATTTCTCGTCTCGGACTCATTGGAGAGATCAGGTTTAGTTCTTCTGTCGAAATTGGCGACGATGATCGAATTCTTTTCTGTTTTTGGATTTTATCTTCGATTTTCACCCCAGGATCGCTCGGTTTCCAGGTTGAGTTTTGACGAACACGTCAATCGTCATCTGTTTGGTTTTGCATTTGGCAATAGGTCGAGGAGGGGCTGTCAGCACGCGTCCATGCGCCTTTGGTTGACATTCGGTGTTGATCGATGGCTGTGAAGTGGGTTTGAGCCCATTCTGCTTCTTCCTTTCAACTGATTCCTTCACTGCCTTTCGCATGAGTTTATTCATGCTCTCCAACAACGGTTCAATAGCAGTTGGTTTCAGACCAGTTCTCCGGAAACTGCCGAGAATTAGTGACTTTTGAAATCCAAGTCGGATCGCATCCGGAATGGCCTCTGCCAGAGCTTTTCTATACTCCGAGATACTGAGGGTGGATGGAGGGCAGAAAGTTTTGGTGAGGTGGCCCTTGATAGTGGCGAACGGATACTGGTCTAAAGGCTGACATACATGTGAAGTGTGCGGAGGGATCAATAAGATTTCGATATTGAGTCGTTGTGCTTCAGTTAAAACCTCCGGATTGTACCGGGTCTGGTGGCCATCCATTACCAACATAGATCGCTTTTTGGCTTTTCCTAGATTTCGACGTTGTTGGTCGATTTGAGGCAAAATGAAAGTCAGCATCACTTCTTGGAAGGTTGAGGTATCGATCCATCCAACACCTCGATAAAGAAAGGTTATGTTATGGTTTTTGAGACTGAGGAACTCCGGAGCTTCTGATTTTCGTGGCCAGAGGATAATTGGATTCAGATGCGAACCGGACGATCCAATGCATGCACATAAGGTCGCATTCGTGACCCTTGGATTTTCTTGGGCGACTTTTATGGCTACTGAAGTTGTTGAAACAACAAGTGATTTTGTGTCATTATCAATTCTGAGCGAAGATTCATCAAAATTGTAGATGAGATCTTCGTCGATTTTGCCTTCGGATACACGACTCGAAAATAGATCAATCCATGCTCGTAGAGTTGGCTCTGTGGTATTGTCCTTTCTTTCGAGTGCGATGTAGGTCGGACTGTACTGGATCAGCCAGTGTCGTCGACCCAACCAATGATTCAACCACTGAACGCTGGGTTCTGGTTTATCTTCCCTAAAACGAAGACTTGATTTCCAGATGATACGTGCCTGATTGTCATTAAAACGGAATCAGAACAAACTTGAATCAGTATATCTCGTTTTTTCGCGAATCCGTGTTCTTCCACAGTTTGAAGGATGAACTGTTCGAGAAGTTCTTCATCAGCCACGGTAAACTTGTTTGGAGCATGTGCAACGCCGACCTGTTGATTCTTGTTGAAAGATGTGATCGCCCTGTTCAACTGATGAGGGCTGCAGATTCCCGCATTCACAACGTCAATGTGGCGGACAGGCTGCTCTAGATACAATTTGAGTCCTTTTTCTGCTTTGTTGGTGATTCCTCGATACTCCGCCTCAGCGAGACAGCGAGATATCTCTGAGGGAGTCAGATATGAGGACATAAATGAAACATGGTGGGTGATGATCAGATTCACTTCCTCGATTTGCACTCACATGAGACAGAACACAAACAAAGGATTGTACAATTATGATTTGCACAATGTGCAACTATGAGATGATAAAAATCAGAATAGCAAGAAGAAAACTACTCAGAAACTCGCTCTATCAGACGCGGATTCAAAGGGAGTCACACTTGGTTATTTCACCCACCGCGGGTTATTTTAGGACTATACTCGCCCTTGGAGGGGCCGTTGAGTCTGCCCGCACCAGTTTCTCTTACCACTGGTCGGGACCCATCTGGGGGCTGCCGCTTCCTTGCACCAGCTTTGGGCTGAGTCTTCGGTCGTCCACGGCACTTAGGTGGGGGGTCCGTTCGGGGGCTGTCGGGAGCCCATGTGGGGTCATCTTCCTGGGAGAGAGAGTCGTCACAAGAAGATGAGAAAGAAGAAGAGGGAGTCGATTTCTTCCTTCGTCCTGTTCGCGGGACTTGCCTCTTGAGTCTTGTCCACTTTGGTCTGGCAAAGTTCGGAGCCAATGACCCATCATCTTGTTTCGGGTTGGGTACCTTGCGTTTTGGTCTGAGAGTCCTTGGGGGGAAGTTGCCCTTGGAGGGGCACTTGTGTGAAGTGACTTCCTCATCAATCGTCAAGTCAACGAAAGGTTTCCTTTTTGAGCCATTTTGGGGCTGGCCCGAGTCGTTGTGGTCGTCGTCGGAATCCAACTCAATCAGAACAGCCGAGGGCGGTATTAGGGTTTAACGGCGGATGCTGAAGTGCTGAATCAGGAACGAAAAGCGAAAGAACAAAATAATAAAAGTTATAGTGGTGAAATAACCCGCAGAGGGTGAAATAACCCACAGTGGTCTCTTTCAATGCGCAGGTGGAAGTATTTTTATTTTTCGTTTTTCTCTCTAGATTGAAGATCATTCATCAGTTGGTTTTTACTGAAGACAAATCACTGTTTAATAAGTTGATAACTTGAATGAAATCAAAATCTGATACTGTTTGAGATTGTACTTCACTCATCATCATCCCTCACCATTTCTCGTCTCGGACTCATTGGAGAGATCAGGTTTAGTTCTTCTGTCGAAATTGGCGACGATGATCGAATTCTTTTCTGTTTTTGGATTTTATCTTCGATTTTCACCCCAGGATCGCTCGGTTTCCAGGTTGAGTTTTGACGAACACGTCAATCGTCATCTGTTTGGTTTTGCATTTGGCAATAGGTCGAGGAGGGGCTGTCAGCACGCGTCCATGCGCCTTTGGTTGACATTCGGTGTTGATCGATGGCTGTGAAGTGGGTTTGAGCCCATTCTGCTTCTTCCTTTCAACTGATTCCTTCACTGCCTTTCGCATGAGTTTATTCATGCTCTCCAACAACGGTTCAATAGCAGTTGGTTTCAGACCAGTTCTCCGGAAACTGCCGAGAATTAGTGACTTTTGAAATCCAAGTCGGATCGCATCCGGAATGGCCTCTGCCAGAGCTTTTCTATACTCCGAGATACTGAGGGTGGATGGAGGGCAGAAAGTTTTGGTGAGGTGGCCCTTGATAGTGGCGAACGGATACTGGTCTAAAGGCTGACATACATGTGAAGTGTGCGGAGGGATCAATAAGATTTCGATATTGAGTCGTTGTGCTTCAGTTAAAACCTCCGGATTGTACCGGGTCTGGTGGCCATCCATTACCAACATAGATCGCTTTTTGGCTTTTCCTAGATTTCGACGTTGTTGGTCGATTTGAGGCAAAATGAAAGTCAGCATCACTTCTTGGAAGGTTGAGGTATCGATCCATCCAACACCTCGATAAAGAAAGGTTATGTTATGGTTTTTGAGACTGAGGAACTCCGGAGCTTCTGATTTTCGTGGCCAGAGGATAATTGGATTCAGATGCGAACCGGACGATCCAATGCATGCACATAAGGTCGCATTCGTGACCCTTGGATTTTCTTGGGCGACTTTTATGGCTACTGAAGTTGTTGAAACAACAAGTGATTTTGTGTCATTATCAATTCTGAGCGAAGATTCATCAAAATTGTAGATGAGATCTTCGTCGATTTTGCCTTCGGATACACGACTCGAAAATAGATCAATCCATGCTCGTAGAGTTGGCTCTGTGGTATTGTCCTTTCTTTCGAGTGCGATGTAGGTCGGACTGTACTGGATCAGCCAGTGTCGTCGACCCAACCAATGATTCAACCACTGAACGCTGGGTTCTGGTTTATCTTCCCTAAAACGAAGACTTGATTTCCAGATGATACGTGCCTGATTGTCATTAAAACGGAATCAGAACAAACTTGAATCAGTATATCTCGTTTTTTCGCGAATCCGTGTTCTTCCACAGTTTGAAGGATGAACTGTTCGAGAAGTTCTTCATCAGCCACGGTAAACTTGTTTGGAGCATGTGCAACGCCGACCTGTTGATTCTTGTTGAAAGATGTGATCGCCCTGTTCAACTGATGAGGGCTGCAGATTCCCGCATTCACAACGTCAATGTGGCGGACAGGCTGCTCTAGATACAATTTGAGTCCTTTTTCTGCTTTGTTGGTGATTCCTCGATACTCCGCCTCAGCGAGACAGCGAGATATCTCTGAGGGAGTCAGATATGAGGACATAAATGAAACATGGTGGGTGATGATCAGATTCACTTCCTCGATTTGCACTCACATGAGACAGAACACAAACAAAGGATTGTACAATTATGATTTGCACAATGTGCAACTATGAGATGATAAAAATCAGAATAGCAAGAAGAAAACTACTCAGAAACTCGCTCTATCAGACGCGGATTCAAAGGGAGTCACACTTGGTTATTTCACCCACCGCGGGTTATTTTAGGACTATACTCGCCCTTGGAGGGGCCGTTGAGTCTGCCCGCACCAGTTTCTCTTACCACTGGTCGGGACCCATCTGGGGGCTGCCGCTTCCTTGCACCAGCTTTGGGCTGAGTCTTCGGTCGTCCACGGCACTTAGGTGGGGGGTCCGTTCGGGGGCTGTCGGGAGCCCATGTGGGGTCATCTTCCTGGGAGAGAGAGTCGTCACAAGAAGATGAGAAAGAAGAAGAGGGAGTCGATTTCTTCCTTCGTCCTGTTCGCGGGACTTGCCTCTTGAGTCTTGTCCACTTTGGTCTGGCAAAGTTCGGAGCCAATGACCCATCATCTTGTTTTGGATTGGGTAGCTTGCGTTTTGGTCTGAGAGTCCTTGGGGGGAAGTTGCCCTTGGAGGGGTACTTGTGTGAAGTGACTTCCTCATCAATGGTCAAGTCAACGAAAGTTTTCCTTGTTGAGCCATTTTGGGGCTGGCCCGAGTCGTTGTGGTCATCGTCGGAATCCAACTCGATCAGAACAGCCGAGGGCGGTATTTGAGTTTGGGGTGTTCTGGTGGACTTTGAGGAGCCCGGAATTGGGTTGGGTGAAATTGAAGGTGGAGGAGTGAAAGAGGTCGGAAGAGGATCTGAACCGAATGTGATCTGCTCCAGAGAGGGCTCAATGTCAATGTCGATATCAGTGAGGGTCAGCCCAGGAGGGGGCATCTGGCTGACTTCGGCATCCTGTGTGGTCGACCCAGGAATGGGCAAGAGACCGACTTCAGCATCACTTGGGGTCAGCCCTGGGGCGGGCTCTTGATCAACATAGATATCAGTTGGGGGCAACCCGAAGATGATATCTTGAACGACTTCGGCATCATTGGAAGGGAGTTCAGCAATCATCTCCTGACCAACATCGGCATCTTTTTGAGTCGACCCTTGGAGGGGCAGTTGGGTGGCATCGACATCCATTGGAGTTGGCCCAAATTGGGGTTGAATGGAGAAATCACAAACGGGTGGATTGTCTTCCGAAAAGAGTTCCTCGAATGATATTTCGGGTTTCTCGTCAGTCCTTCGCTCTGACAACTCCCTGTGTGAAAAGTTGGTTGAATCAGGTTCACGGCGGGTACTGGTCAAAGACATTGGATTTTCGAGATTGGGCCCCGAAATGGGCAAATCACTGTCGGAACGATCAACTTCCATTCCTGCATTCACGAGATCACTGTCCCCGGATTGGGCCAGTTCGTGATCGGAACTGTCCCTTTCCATGGTCTCGACAGTGTGCTCTTCTGGTGACGTGGAGGTCATAGTGACCGTTGAGCCCTCAGAAGGGTCAAGAGATGGAAGTTGATAGGGAGACTCTGAAGATGAAGTTGGAGCCGCAAGGGGCGATTGAGAAACTTTATGTTCAGAGTTGGGTTGTGGAACATAATAAAAACGAGGAGTGAAAATGATGGAAGTTGGCCGGGTGAGGGCGGGAGTGTGTTTTTCAACTGATTGGTTATTTGCCGGGAGGTTGAGCGTAAGTTGATGATTTGAAGATTTTCGAGATGGCCCTGGGAGGGGCACTTGAGGTGGTCCAAGAGGAGGTGAAGAAGAAGGCGAAGTTGAGGGGGGGCCCTGAGAGGGCAAAGCAAGATTCGGCCCCAGAGAGGGCAAAGCAAGATTCGGTTGTTGAGAATGAAGAGTCACAGCACTGAGTAAATAAGTTGTGCTTGGTGAAGGTTGGATGTTGAGCCCATTTTGGGCATCTTGTTGAACTGAAAAATGTTGGAGAGCCCATGTGAGTTGTTGGCAGACACGACGTTCCATGATGCATCTGCTCTGTTCCAAGACAAGAGAGGTCATTTGAAGGAAGTGGTAGACTTGGGCTGACTTGTGCCCATCTCGGGCCACCTTCTTCATGAAGTCCAAGAACAGTTCCATGTTGTCCCCAAGCTGACCATTCTCACTGATCCCAATTCCAATCACCTTATGTTCTTGTCCAAGTTTCTTGTAGTGTTTGAACTTGCCCTCTTCAGCTTGGTTGACAGCTGTTCGAGGGTCGGGGAGGAGACCCCGGTGGAGGGCATTTGGAATGTCTTGGGCGATTGTCAAGTCGAGCCCAAAGGTGAGTGTGTTCCCAGAGCGGTCACCACCCTGGAGGAGGTTAGTAACGAATTTGTGATTGCTCACTTGGGTTGTGATGGTGACTCGGATGTCAGCAATGGCCCCAGCCGGTCTGGGCTTTGTGCCCAAATTGATCCCATCCATCCAAACTGGCTTTTCCAACTCAGTGACCACATTGGGGATCTGTTGAAGAAGACGGTTCAACCAAAGTTTGATTGTGGTATGTCGGGCTGTCCTTGCGGAGCCATTGAGTTGGCAGCAAGAGGCATGGTCGACCCGAAATTGGACTGAACAAATTGGGCAAGGGACAGAATAGTTCAGGTTCCTTCCTTGTTTATCCAGCAGTGTTTTCCCCAATTCGTACGATGTGGGCTCTTTGAGCATTCTGTAGTTGAGCGAGTTCAGAATGGTGTCGTTGTCCAAAACATGGAATTTGTCCACAGGCATCATGGTGACCCAAAAATGGGCTCGACTAGCACAGATCGTGGCATGTCGATTTTTCGCCCAATCTGGGAGAGGGTCCCTCCATTGGGTCAATTTGTCCTTTTCCAACAGTCGAACCATCTTCCCCTGCCCGCGTCGGGCTTTTTCAAATTGGTCGGGATTCAGCATGTTGATGACTGAAATGACCATCTGAAGGGGGCTGAATGTTGATGATGGTGGTTCCTGCCCGAGTTGGAATGGAGCCCCAGATGGGTTGGGGTTGGCTTGCCATAGGAAGGGCCGTCTTGATGTCATGGCATGAACCCGGGAAGGAATGTTTGAGCCCGCGAATGAGCTGAAACCAAGTCCACCATCTTCAACGTTGGCATGGATCAGAATGGAGTTCGACTGTGGGAGATGGAAGAAAGTGAGGAGATGCGTGATGAGAAGAGCATCAGCCTGGCGAAGGACATGCCCCGAAATGGGCAGAGTTCGAAGGAGGTGAAGAGGTCGAACATCGATACACTGTCTCAGAAGGAGCAGATGTGCTTGATGTGACAACAGCCCCAGGAAGGGGAATAAGCCATCAGATTTTTGGACTTTGTCAAGAAACATTTGATCACGTTCATTTTGGTCCAGGGTGAGAAGTGTCCCCAGAAGGTGCATTGAAGTCGTTGGGGTGATTGTTGAACCCATGAGCCCAAATGGGGCAGTTGAGATTTGACCATCGAGGATGGAGACAGCCACAGTCTTAGCTGGGTTGAGTTGAAGCCCATGTTCACTGAGAGAGTTGTGAAGACGGACCATGGAGGATGTGAGAGATCCAAGTGAGGACGCCACAATGACCAAGTCATCCAAATAGCCCCAAACTTGAACAGCCCCATCAGGGGTTTCAGCTTCAGACATGCATCTGGTGTGGTACAGAGCAAAGAGGGCAGGCGACAACGGGCACCCTTGTTGAACACCCCTGGTGTTGTGAATGACGGCTCTCTGACCATGACTGTCCAACACCAACTTTTCCTTTGAAAATGCTTGTGCCAGAAATTGGACCAGCTGGGGGTCATGGTGATCCAGTTGCACAATTTTGTCAATGAGGAGCTGTCTTCGGACACATTGGTACGCATTGGACATATCGAGGGCAGCAACGACCAAATTGGTTTTCTGAGCAATAGCCCCATCCAGGGCATCTCCAACTGCGAAAACGATCTCTTCAATTCCATTGGGATGACCCACCCCTCGTTGTCTGGGGTGGATCCGATCGAGAAACCATTGACGGTTACGTTGGAGAAGGACACGGGCCATGAGCTTTTTCAAAGAATGTTGGACCGAAATGGGCCGAACACCACCTTTGGCCTTTGGAATGCCCACCATCCTGACCAAACACCATGCCGTGGGCACAAAGCCTTTTTCCAGACATTCAGAAATCACAGCCCCAATGAGGGCAGAAACGGGTTTCAGATGAGTTGCTGACCGTTTCAGGAGTTCTGCTGTGATTCCATCAAGAGATGCCGTTGAGTTCGAATTGAGTCGCTGAAGTTGGGTTTCGACATTTTCAAGTTCAAGGTCCCACCCTTCTCGGGGCTCACCAAGATCTTGAAGAGTCAATTGGCGAGGGTCATCAGCGTTGTGAAGGGTTTGGATAATTTGGACCATGTCTTCGAAAGGAATCTCTGGAACTGGATGAATGATTTTGGAAAGCTCTTTGAGAGCCCTGGATGGTTTTCCTTTTGCCACAAGAGTTTCGATCTTTTTCTTCTCAGCTCGGCCCAATCTGGGGCCTTCCGATGTCTCTTCAGTTGGCGGCTTCCACTGGAAAGGTTGCTCCCCTTTGGGCTTTTTCGGCTTTTTGGTCTTCAGAACATAAGGAGTAGCCGAGAGCCTCCAAACAGCAGTATCCACATTTTCGAAGTTCACATCTCTTTCTCTCAAAAGTTGGGCTATTTTGGCGAAATGATGTTTGAGGAGCTGACTGGCCGCATTCAGATGCTTTGTCGTGTCATCTTCATCCCAGAACACATATCCAAGGTCTTCAGAATATTGGACCCCATCAAGGGCCAAAACATCAATTTTCTTGTTGGAGATGGTTCGAAGTGGTGGCGGGAGAAGATGTCGTTCAACAGTTGGAAGGGCTGTTTGTCCTTTGAGGTTCGCCAGGATGAGGTTGGTGTCACGATCCTGTCGAGATGGCATTTGGGTTCCTGCCATCGAAGGTGTGACCGATGGGGGCCCATCCGTGGGCTGCCTTCTTTTCGCCTTTGGACGAGGACCACGTGTTCCAACGATTGACTCTCTGGGGGGTTTCGGAGTCTGTCCAGGCTGTTTGGATGGAGGTGGAAGACTGAAGATTGTTTCTTTGGCTTTGAACCCATTCAGGGTCTGAGTGTCTGATTCATGGCAAAGGGCTGTCAATTCATCATCAGAGATGGACATGATGGATGATGTCGGAAAAGAGAGTGAAAGCCCCTCGTGGGGCACTTGTCCAATTCTGGGGAGGAGGGCCGAAAATGGGCAAAAGACAACTCTCTCCAACTTTTTGATGGAATTTCGAGAGGAAATGAGAGTTGAGACGAACTGGGTCTCTGATTGCTTTTGACCCTTGTTTCTCAGAATTCGATGGAGTTGCTCATTGTTCAGTCTGGAAGCCACTTTCCAAGCTTGTCTGGCCCATTGGCGGGCTTGATCCTTGACCACGCCAATCGCCCCAATTTGGGCTGATTCAGAAGGATCGGAATCCGATGACTCTTCTGCGGGACATTCTTCAGATGAATCATCAAGACAGATCGTGAATCGAGGTTCCCTTGGACGAGGTGAAACTTCGCCCAATTTGGGCTCATTTGATGAAACCATTGGAGTTTCAGTAACGGGTTGAGAGCGAGATGGAAAACCGTAGAATTCTTCGAAAGTGACCTCCTGAGGGTTGCCTGGAGGCGGAACGGTGATGAAGTCCCAAACAGGATTTTCAACATTGGCCAAATTTATCATGCCCGTGGAGGGGTCGATGGCATGACGAAGTTTCTCAATGTCTTCAAAATGTGCAGGATCGATGAGTGTGGTTGGGACTGGTCTCTCCACTGATTTTTTCACAGTTTTCTTTCGATTCTGAGAGATTGTCAATTCGACCCCGGATTGGGTCAATGTAACTGTGTTGGTTTCTTCAAAGGTCTTTTCAACACTTTCGATTGACACTCTTGATTGAAGCCCCAAATTGGGCTGATCAGTGAGATACGCAGGTTCCTTGACCAGGCAGTTGAGAGGGTCATCACCATCAGGAACATATTCAGTGTCAGAACAGTCATCCCCAGAGTGGTCATCTGGTGGGAAGATCCATGGCGTTTGGCGATCTCTTTCTTTCATGAGGGCCTGAAGGGTAGCAAGGAGAGGGGGTCCATCTTGGAATGGGGGCCCATCTTGGGGCTCTTCAACAATCGGAGCGAGGGGTGGTGGTTCTGGAATGACTGGTTCCATCGAGTTTGGACGGAAGTATTCGAAGGGCAGACTGACAACTGATCGAAGGGCCCTTCTGAGGAACAGTGGGTCGGAACTTTCTTCAACATCATTTTGAAACAAGCTGAGTCGTTTTTCGAGTTGTCTTCGTGAAGGATCGAATGGGCGATGTTCGTCCCAAGGAAGGGCAGAATTGATGTTGGACTGATCAGTGCTCGTGTTTTGATTGTTCAAGGGAACAATGGCAGTTGAAGAAGGAATCGATTCAGGATGGGCAGTTGGTGCAGCATCTTCACAAACAACATCTTGAATGATGCCCCGATGTGGGCTGATGGACTGCTCCAACACGAGTGACTCTTCCAATACTTGACCCTGAGATGGGTCAATTGGTGGTTTCGAGAGAGGTGTTTTTGTGTTCGACGTCTTCGTCTGGAAGGTTTGGTGGCGACCTTCTTGGGCTCATTTTCGGTCGAGGGTGGACAGTGTTGAGGGGAAGTTGAACTTTTCAGGGCTCTCACTTTTTCAGCCATCCATTCTCTTCCACGAGCTGACACTGCTGATTGTGATTTCGAAGGGCTTGTTGACCTATTCAGAGAGTCAGAGGGGCCAACAGGAATGATGTTTGACCCATCGTGGGGCTCACCCTGGAATGGTGCTGTTTGAAGCTTCATCATTCAATCAGTATCATTTTCTGTTGATATCGACATTGAAGATAGGTCGAGGTCCGACCCACTGAGGGGTTGATCATTGGAAGATATTGACTGAACTTCCATCCCACATGAATCGTCATTTTCAATTGATATTGATGTTGGTAGAAGAAGAACAGCCCCATCTTGGGACTCAATTGTGGTTCCTGTTGATTTGTTGGAAGACTCACTTGGCTGTTCTTTTGACCACTGTAGGGTTGACGATTGACGAATTTCTGGTTCAATGGGGGGCTGATCATCAATTGATGCTGATTGGACTTCCATCTCACCTGAGGGTTCATTCTCCATTTCCATTGGAGATGAAGCCAGGATATGCCCACTTGAGGGTTGGGCCTTTGCCAACGATGATTGAATGTCAATCCCATTCTGGTGATCACATTCTACTTCCATGATCACTTCGACTGGTGATGTTGATGCGGGAACAGGAACCAACTCATTTTGGGGCTCAACATTGGAATATGTTGATTTAATCGAAAACCCACGAGAGTGTTCATTGTCAACTGGTGATGTCGAAGTGAACTCCTGCCCATTGAGGGGCTGATCAATGATTGATGTTGATTGTTTTTCCATTCCATTTGGAAGCTGACTGTCCATCACAGTTACTGGTGATGGAAGGGGAATTGACCCGTTTTGGTGTTGATCGAAGAAAGCTGTTGAATGACATATCAAACCATTTGGGGGTTGACTTTCCGAGCAGGCTGAAGATGATGTTGGATGACAATCTGACCCACTTTGGGGCTGAGCATTGGATGATATTGAAGAGTCGTCCATTTCATTTGAATGTTCGTTTTCCATCTCCAAGATCAGGTGGATCGGTGAGGGGAGCAATTCTTGCCCACTGGGGGGCTGACCATCGAAAGAAGTTGAAGGACACTCCATTCCATTTGGGGGCTGACTTTCACTTTCACTTGACGATGATGTGAATTCGTGCCCAACGTGGGGCTGAACATTGGAGGACACTGGCTGAATGTCTATCTCGCTTGAATGATCACTATCCACTTCCAAAAACATTTCGATTGTTGTGAGCGTTGAAACCTGAACCAACCCATTTTGGGGCTCAACGTCGAAAGATGTTGATTTAATCGAAAACCCACTTGGGCGTTCATACACATTTGACATTGTAGTTGAAGTGAATTCTGACCCGCAGGGGGGCTGATCATTGAAGGAAGGAGGATGGAATTCCATGTCATCTGAGGGTTCATTGTCAACTTCCATGAACATATATTTCGACGAGCGAAGATGGTCTGGCCCACATGGGGGCTGAGAAATGACGAAGTTCGATTGAAAGTCCGTCGGATTGGAGGGTTCACTGTCTGTAACCATGAACGTGGACATTGAGGGAGGAAAAGATTCTTGCCCGATGTGGGGCTGAACATTGGAGGACGCTGGCTGGATGTCCATCTCCCTTGAATGATCATGATCCACTTCCATTTGTATTTCAAATGATGTGAGCGTTGAAACGTGAACCAACCCATTTTGGGGCTCAACGTCGAAAGATGTTGATTTACTCGAAAACCCACTTGGGCGTTCATACACATTTGACATTGTAGTTGAAGTGAATTCTGACCCGCAGGGGGGCTGACCATTGAAGGAAGGAGGATGAAATTCCATCTCATCTGAGTCCATCTCATCTTTTTCAATAAACATAAAGGTTGCTGCTTGAGATGGTTAGTAGTATAGATAACGAATATCGATAGGCTCCTATATTGCAATTAGTCCGGGAATTATAATCCTGGGAACTGAACTATGATTCTCAATTCCGATTGAACAGAGTATTATTTTTAAAGTACAATCAGCTATGATTCCGAAATGCCGGATAATACTTGTTTTCTTGCATTTTGGTGGATACCTTTTTTGGGTTCAAATTCAATTATTTAGTCAAAAAAGTGACCCCATTTAGCAAACTTAAATCTAAAGGGTTTTTTTTTTCATTCATTGACAAAACAAACGTTAATTCTTTTATTATCTGATTTTTTTATTTTGTATTAAATGACGAATCAGCTTACACCAAACAAACTTAACGAGACTCTAAAGAATGAAAAATTAATACTAATCCCCGAACCAGTTCTGAATCGTTCTGGAACCTCATATTTGGCACATGGTACTTTCGACTACGCAAGTGAAGATAAACCTGATGAGATTTATCGAGTTTACATTCCTGCTTTCATTAAAGGAGCAAGACCACATCTGAACCCAAACATGTATCACAGATTCGATAACTGTTGCAATAAAGAAAAATTCATTGAGTCACTACACAGTGAGAATTGTGAACTCGTTGGTGAATACAAAACATCAGAGTCAGTAGTGAAATATCTTCATGAAGGAGTTGAATGGAGAATCAAACCATCACAATGGATGAAAGGAGTCAGAACACACAAGATGAAGCGTAAGCATTACACTCAATCGTTTGTTGAAAACGAACTGAGAAAGCACAATTGTGAACTCATTGATGAGTACAAGAAAGTACACATTCCTTTTCACTATCGAGTGATTGGTGATGATAAAGTTTACAAAGCGAGACTTGATGAATGGTTTAGAGCAAAGAGAAAACCTCACTTGAGAGGAAAGACAAACAAGAACTCCATCGACGAATCTCCGAATCAATAATGACGAATCGATTATTTTTCTACTCATTGATTATTCCGGACGAATGACCATGCTCGTGTCACTGTGTCAACGGGTGTCAATGGGTCAAAATTCGATTTTCATTTTTGAAAAGTCCACCACTTGATGAAGTAACTCCATAGAGAATAAAAAAAATGAATTTTTAAAAATTGACCTTTATTTTTGTGACCACCCAAAATTGTACCAACAAGGTCAATATCGACACGGCAAGTTCATTTATCATGTTTCTAGAGTGATCTGACAACAATATGTGGACTTATGGGAATTTTCAAAATTAAGGCCGATTTATTTTTTTTCGGATTTTTTATTTCGCATATGAAGAGTAGGTCCAAAATGTTCAAGTGTGAGACCTCGACGTAATTTCACTTGATGCTCAGGCAAAATGGTGCCCTTGTGATTCATGCGTAGAACTACTTGGAGGTTGTGTTGGAGACGGTGGATTGTATAAATCCGCTCCGGGGTTCATGTTGGCTTCACATAGATGTGACCGTAAATCATGCCCACCCAATGCTTATTCCTTCAAGGACTTCGCCAGTGTTCGTCATTAAGTAGGATCACGAGAGAATGATCCCCAAAGGAGTATCGGGTTGTCTTATGGAAACTTACACAAACGTAAAATGGAGCGAACCTTCACGTATTTTTGTTTTGTGAAGAATGTCAACACAAAAATATATGTCATCATTAGTATTCCAACATAAGATCAACAAGAAATTCATTATACTCTTTGGTTATTTTTCCATTGATTGTCTCTCGGTTGTTTCCATTTCAATTGATTCACCAGAACTGTCTTTGAACCAGATATTCACAATTGATTGTCGAGTACTTAGTTCCGATTTCTTTCGCTACGCAATCTGTTCGTTACAGAAGGCAACATATGAATCATTGTGTGCATCAGTCTGGATCCAATCACCATGGATTGTGATGTGTTGAGGAATATCTTTGGAGATGACTGTTGACGAATCAATTCTTCCCTTCACATGAATGAGTTTACAGTCGAGGTAGTGAACATATTTTGTTTTCTGGAATTGGTAAAATCAGGAGGTAATTGAGCAGTGTTTGCATTTTGAATAGAGAAATAACGTTTAACCATGACTGTTTTTAGCAAAAATAAAATTTCATATTTGTTTGATTCAATATCCTCTCTTCACTTCTTCGTATGCTTCTTGGAGTCGACGATCAATGACATACAGTCCTTCCAAAAGTGGGGATTATTCTGCAAGCCGGGACAATCCAACTTTCAAATCTGAAATTTCCCTCCAATCTGTTCTAAACCTGTCTTTCATTCTGGTCATTTCAGCCCTTCTGACGATTGCTATTGGTCCTTTTTGAATGGAAATGGTTGTTTTTCAAAAAATTGAACTGAAAAATAGAGTGAAAAAGAACTAAAAATGAGGAGCCCATGATTGATGAAAGGCTTCAAGAAAAGTCGCACACCATACCGACAAGCTATTGAGCGAGAGCTTGGAAAACGGGAATATTTCGGACTATCAAGGGCTGAGAAGGTGATCAGAATCGAAAACAAACTGAATCTCAGGAAAGGTATCGTCAACAGAGTCGTGAAAGCGGGGAGGTCGTCAGTATGGCGAGCTCGACGAGCAGTTGCAAATAGACGAGATATTGGTGTTACTGGACGACCAAATCGATTGCGCAAGAAGCAACGTGAAGATTGAATGGATACTTTCCAAGAACAGAAGTCTGATCGAGGGACGGTCACATTTTCAGTTCTCCAAAAAGCAGTATTCGTTTTTTTCCATTCATTTTCCATTCTAGGCTGAGAAAATGCTGAAAGACGAATTAGGGAACGAGTACGAAGACAGACCGTTGAGTCCTTCCTGGATTTACAACAATATAGTCAGGACAAAACCCGATACTTTGATTTAACCCGATACCCTCCGTGGTACCGCTGGTGTCCATCATTTTTGTTGATGACATTTCCTCCACAATCACTTTTCATCATTTCATCTTTTGTTTTCAAGTGGAAGAATGAGTAATAAACGATCATCATTTGAAAACCAGAACTGGTAATTGTGAATGTTGATGAAGTGAAATGTGATCAGATCCACAACAATGGAAAAGGACAGCCCGATCTCGCCTCCACTTTCACCACGAGATGTTTCACATCTCATGAGTGGAAGTGACATCAGATCACTTCCATCTCGCGTGGAAAGAGGATTAAAGATTTACGCAGAACAGAACGTGACGCTTGATACTGTCGTCCAAGCCGGAGTCTGCAGCGAAGCGGCACTAAAGAGAGGAAGGAGAGCGGAAAAAGAAAATCGCCCACCAGGAAAGATGGAAGACCGACACTATTGACAACTCAAGACGAAAATGAGTTGTATGATAAAATTCTGACCAAGATCGCTGAGAAAAACCGATGAAAAGCGGAGATCCTCCAAGAAGTCTTATTTTTCACTTTTTCCGTTTTTAGATGAATATCATCTATTCAAAGAGTCCTAGATTCAATCCTGATCACCCGTCATTGAGTATGTGGAATGTCAACGCATTCCTAAAACGTCATTCTCTCCTCGACTCTATGAAACCCGGATATTTAGACCCAGACCGATTGAAAGCATCCACTCTTGCTAACATTGTCGGTTGGTACGAACTGCTGGAGAGTACTGTGAGATTGGAAAACATCCACGATGACTTGATATTCAACTTGGACGAATCATCTCTCCGGATCGGAGAGGACAATTCTTCTCTGGTCGTTTACTTTGCTGGCGAACAATGTCCTCCAATTCCTTCCCGCTTCGCGTACAAAATGCGACACTCGTTGGAACGGTCAATTCCACTGGAATCCATCTTGATCCCATTTTACTATGGCCGTCCAAGCTTCCCGTAAAAGAATTCGAAAAATTTCCACAACAGCACATTCATGTCGAATACAACGAGTCAGGATGGATGAATACGAAAACATACATCGAAATTATGTCAAATCACATCATTCCAGAAATCGTCGCATTTCGGCAACAAATCCACAAGACCAATCGGAATGCACTCCTACTGATGGATGGGCATCTTACAAGGCGAAATCCGGAAATCATTTCTCTGTCAACAAAACCACATCCACATACTCCTCTACCCATCTCACACCTCGCACATTCTTCAGGTGTGTGATCAGTTTGTTTTCTCGAATCTGAAGCAACAACTCAAAAGATTATTCGTTCCTCCATCGACGTCGAGCATAGTCGAATATCGCACGAATCTCGCGAAGGCACTTCCTGACGCTCTGAGAGAAGCGTTTAAATCTTCTTCGATTTTAGCCTCATTTAATCGATGTGGCTGTTATCCAATTTCGCTCGAAGCGGCTGTGCAGAATCTGAAAGATTTTGTCCTCAAATTGATATTACCTTTCTTGAAGAATTTCGCACTCGAACCAACCTCAACATGAAACCAAGTTCGTTTCTACCTCCCGATGAGGTCGTAACAAATCACGGATCACTGTTGACAACTTTTCACGACACTGTAAAATTACCTGGACGGAAACAGACACTCATCACGGATTTTGCAGTTCGTCGCGATCGTAATTCTCGCGATTCTCAATCAAGTATCCTGAGGGGACGACCAACTCCACGTCGACGTCGAAGCCACTCCCGATCTGAAAGTGAGGGAGCGTGTCCCGAACCTCGGAGAAGGATCAATCGGCGTGAGATGGTGCGTGATGATGATGAACAAGAATCCTGAATCTATCGCAGGCAAGTATCAATTTTGCACGTAATATATTTGATTCACTTCATTTTCAAGTATTCTCCAGTTATGACCTATTTTGAATCCAACATATTTCGTAAAACGGAGAAAGAAGCCAAAAATAAATGATGTGTCTAGATCAACACCGAAACAGTATCGGGTTTTATCAAAGTATCGGGTTTTGTCCAGACTATACCGATGCTGTACAAGATCTCGTCGTATCCACTCCATCCGAAATGGAAGTCAACAAAATTTCGTGTTGAAATCCAGCGACCATCAACGCTTGGATTACCCTCCTAACTGAGATCGTATCAAAATATTCCATCGATCACCGCCTTCAATTTAATTTCGATGAAACATCCTTAAAAGTGACGGGAAAGAAAGTTCTACTTGAATTCCATTCCAAGAATTGCGTTCCTCCACCCCAGAAAAGCCGTCGCGAACTCCAAATACGACCCTTTGCTCTTGTATATGTGCCGACGGCACTTGTCTTCCTCATGCAATTATTCATGCAAAAGAAGGATGCACTGGAGTTTAAGGATTTTTCCCTGACTCAATCGTGCAACTCAACAACTTGTCCGGCTGGATGGATAAAGTCACGTTCAAAAATACATGGAAACTGTTTTCATTCCTTTCGTTGAAAACAAACGATTTCGCCTCCAACTGGTTGATCGTTGGGTCTTACTGGTGGTCGACTCACATTCCAGTCGCTTTCAGACTGATCTTCACGCCACCCTAATCAAAAATCACATCCACCTTCTCACTCTTCCACCGAACACAACGAACTTACTTCAACCCTTGACGATATTCCGTTCAGATCGTTCAAAAGGCATTTTACGAATCGTACATCGAGCCAGAAGAGCCTTCTCGATCGGCAATACGAACTGCGATTGCTGAAGCACTTAAACCTTCCGTCCAGGACGGCTTCAGAATCAAATGCATCCAACCAGCTTTTCTGAACTGTGGATTTTATCCAACCCAAAGAACATCCGACAAACAAGTTAAAAGACAATTCCAGCTGCCAATGACCTGTACTGATATCGAATTAGAAGAGTTCTGGCGACTAACAATGAAGATCTCGGAAGGACGACTCCTAACCGAGATTCATCCTGAGGCCCTCCCAAACGAAGTAACCTTACAACCCCAACCAAGACTTCCCAGGAAACAGTCTGAGAACCTCTTTCTTCAGACCCAGAAGCGCGCCGATTGGCACCTGAAATCAGACCCACAGATCAGGTCAATATGGACAAGCACAAATCTATTGGCCAGTCGAGATCCAATCATGATGGTCAAAATATGTTTGTCGAACAGATCGGTCGATTTAGACTACACCACGATGACTTGAGTAGGGGCATTTCACGAGATAAACCGTTCCTCACGTGTTCTTTTTTCCGTTTTTCCCTTTTATCTCGCTAGATCCATATGAAATAAAATGAATGAAAACACGATCGGAAGGAGAGAAACGACTCGATTTCAGTGGAGAAGGAACACAAATGACAGGATCCAGAAAGGAGAG